>JAUELD010043468.1:0-11626 GCA_031471615.1 Aglantha digitale
TAACCAGGACAAAAGTTACAGGTACCACAGTTTACAAGATCTAATAGAGTAGTAGGTAGGACTTAAAGGGACCCCAAGCTGATAAGACAAGTTGGTATTTTTGCATGAAATAAAAAGTACTTTTCTTTATTTTCAAAGCTCTTTAATATAAGCCTTAACTTGTCTTATCACCTTGGGTTCGCTTTAACCGTGCAAAAAAATTTAATTCATTCTTATAAATAACTCTATTGTCCTACTGCTTTGACTTTTTTCCAGTTTTCCTAAATAAATAAATAAATGCAGGTGTATAAGCTTATATCTGCACGAAAAATCCAATTGTGCAGTTTAGTTTTCATGAATTTAAGAAAATTTAATATGGCAAAGAAGAAGTAAATTCTGGTTTCGCTTTAAAATCAGGTTTTTATATTTTGACAATCGCGCTGTATATAAATATAAATATTTGAAAGTAATTCTACTATATGGAATCTATATTTTTTTTAAGGGTAATTTTTCTGAAATATTAATTATGATTAATCAAAAATAGATAGGATTAAATTAATTTATTATTGTCAATCGTATTATTTTCTTTTGTATTGTTGAAACTACTCTTTTGATTCTCTAATGTAGTTATCAAACATAAATAAACTGTTATCTTAATTGCTAATCGAACTTAGACTACTATCTTTAAGTTCTAGCCATGTAAAGTTCTCATCAATGCTTAAAAATGTTTCCGTAATTATGTTTTTTGCATAAATTTTCAACACGCCATGTTTTTAAGCAATTAAATGAATAAATAGAATCATTAAGGTTAACAATCGGCGATGTGATCCCTTCTTATAAAACTTCCTTGGTATAGCATGTTTATATATTGCATGAGTGATGAATGTGTGGGAGTGGAAAGGACCATTACTAAGTTAATGCATGCATAGTATATGTAAAGTATACCATAAGAAAATGCTAGCCTTGAAACTTTCACCGCAATATTCGCGATTCGAGTCCTTCGACAGTCCGCAGTCGTCTGGTAAGCGGTATATAAAGCGCGTATATAACATCACCGTAGCACAAATGGGAGCATTTAAATATACCAGAACCTTAGGCCAAGAACTTCAAGATAAGACCATTAGGACCTGGAAGCCTTATAAAGAAACTCGCAAACAAACACCGAGGTACAATAATATTAAACCAATAACTTGACTGTGGTACGAAGACAACTACGTTCCCAGGTTTATGAATCATGAATCATTTAATTCGAACGTCAATTCGAATGTTTTGATTAGAACATGTTTTCGAATTTTGTTTTGTTTTTGTATTTTATAACCTTTAAATGTACTTACACATATATATCTAGTCACGACAGTTTTTTAACTTTCGTGAGAATGTTTTTCTTGTTATCTAAATTGTTATTTAGAGTTGTTAAAGTATTCAAACTTTCAATGTCTATTCTTTTCCTTTTCCCATTTCCACGTTGTTCTCGTGTGTCAATAACGAGTAATCACATGTTTCTTTGGGGGAAATTCAGGAGAAATCATCCCATATTTTATTTCATCCTTTGTAATCACGTCTTGAGTGGTGAAACGGTTAAACATTGGACTTTGCCATCGGCGATCCCGGATCGAGTTATTATGGATGTTATTTTATATTAGTTGATATAATATCATCCTTGATTCTTTGCACAAATGGGAGCTTAAATATGCTAGAATCTTGGTAGTCCAACAGGATTCTAATCAGCTTATTCCTTTAAGACGATAAACCGTAATAATAATAGTAATCACCCGAGCATAACTAGGTTTGATGACGGTGACCGAATTTGCCCCGAAGAAACTAGTTACGTGTCATGTGTCGTGTTTGTGTACTATTTCTATCGTATTGTCTCCTAAACAAAATTATTTTATATGCTCCCTGAAAAAGATGTTAAATCAAAAGATGTCATGTCATAGATAGTCTAGTCAAAGTTTTTTTAACAAATTCACATCTACAAGATATCCATTACGTTCACAGGCCTTCTAGACTAGATATAGTCCCCGGGCCTTTAAAACCGCTAAAATGATATAGCGTAAAAATTAAGGAAGAGCACCGAAGGAACAAGAACAAGTTAGACGAATTACTTTTGTCCTTGTGGTGTGTTAAAAAGCTGTAGAACTGGGAGAAATAGCTTTACTTAAACAAAGAAAGTATAGGTTACCCATGTATTGATTTTGAGACTGATTTAATCATTAAGCGATAAAATATTTGACCATTTTCTCCTGTTGTTATTATTTTCAAATCAAATCACTACATGTTGCCGTGTTAAGTTTTCTTCGAAATGAAGTTTTGCTCAAAAAGCGCGCGTATTTTCAAAATATCAGAATAAAGAATAAATACATACAAGTTCTTAATCATGTGGTCTACAAACTCAGGCTAAAACATCAACTAATATCATTCTCAAATATTATTCAAAAAGTTACAATAAATATATATTGACTCATTGTTCTCACGTATATTTGTCTGTGATAGCTACATCTTATTTATCCATGCTAATATAGCGTCGCTTGTTCTTTTACCTAAAATATTAAAGCTTTGCATGTGAATAATAAGTTTTCAAAATGGCGCAATCCTCAAAGATGGACTTGACTTAGTGCAAGCATAAGAAGGTTAATACAGGTTTTCTTTCTTTCGTGAAAAAAAATAATAAAATAAGTTTTAATTAATTTTCACCAGATGTCGCCTATTAAAAAACGATTTCATGTCGGGTTGGTAGCAAGATTCCATGTAGTTTCAAAGTTAGTATAACTTACCAGTAAAAATTTGATTACCTTAGAGTTAAAACCTTTTTCTCCAAATCAAAGCTTATTGCCTCATAATAATATTCTTACACTTACCGTTATAATCTTTTATGAAGTTTTTTCCTTTAAATAACTTCAACGTAGGATAGATTTTAAAGGGATAAGCCTTACGAAGTTTCCGCTCTTTAGTAGCATCGACTTTAGCAAGTCTAAAGTTTGAATGTTCTTGTTTCAGTTGTTTTGCAGCTTTAGCAAACTGCGGAAGTAAAGCTTGGCTGTAGCTACACCATGGAGCATCTAGGAGAAAAGAGTTACCAAACACTATATGGTTGCACTAAAGTGACTATGGCCTGCTTAAAAAGTATGGTATATGCATATACTATAGACATATAAGGCGGTGTATAGAGAAGGCAATGGAGTGAGTCATTATGTAACATCATTTCTGGCAACAACTTTAAAAACTTTAGAATTTTAGAGACAATTTTAACAAAACTTATTCAAGAAATAACTAGTGCTGCAAATAGGATAAAATCCATATAAAAAACTTACAAAAAGCTATCAAAGTATTTGTGTCGTTAGTGATAACTCCCCTCCAATTAGATGTAGTAAGTACTAACACATCATCTTCTTCTTTTACTACACCACAAGCGAAAGAAACAAGTACCAAAATGATTAAGAGCTTCATATTTTAACTAAATAACCTTGGTAATTTCGTACTTTCGATTTTGTATCTTAATGCGTTTTTATATTTATTATTTCTAATAACTTTTTATTCACTTTTGTCTGCATTTACATAATAGATAACTTTCGTATATAGTATTTATATGTTTAACAATGAGGTATTTAATCGATAAAGTTTTCATATAGAAAGTAAAGTGGCAATCACAAATGTTTTGTTGTGACGTGTTATACATTTCAACAAACTTGTTTCAGCTGTAAAAATATGCAATACGAGCAAATAGAAGGTTGTAGCCTCAGTGTTCCTTGACACAGCTGTAACTAACCTATTTGGACGATACTGGTTCAGCGGAAAAAATAGTGCACTGTGGCTCAAGTTTAAGCTGCATCGAAAACAGGATTTTGTTTGTTGCGACGTGTAACTTATTTGAACGATGTTGGTTTAGCTGAAATTATAGAAAATAGGGCCAAATAGTGGGTTGAGAAAATACTCAGTGCTCAACATTGAAAGCAAAGTTTCGTGATTGTGAAGTATTTGAATATATTACTTACACACTCTTTTATTGCAATTTTATAAACAAACAATTTTTATTACAAACACTTTTATCACGGTTGAGCACAATATATATGTTGTTTAAATAACTTACTGGCTAGTTACATCTTTCTTTAATCAGTCGAAAACAACAAATATGATATCAATGCTATAACTTTTTTCATACTACGTGAAAAAGTCTTATTGGATTAGTAAGTAATAAGGCTTTGCTGAACATAATTTCCCGCTCATTTAAACGATATTGAAATGATGTTCAAACTTTCGATTTATAGGCTCAGGCTTTTGGTAATGATCAATAAATAATGAATCTAGAAATATTAAAACGTAAGGGAAGTAAACCGAAATGTACATGCAAATTATTTAAGAATATATAACAAGATTTAACAACAAAGAAAAAGCAGGGTCTTAACAAAGCATTTTTGAATTAAAGATGAATTAATAGAAAACAAATCATCAATTAAGGATTGCATATCATCACATACATATATTTCTCAGTATCATATATCAAAACATTGCTTTGAATTATTGGGAAATACCATTAAAACAGACTTTTTATTTAATTCTATCCTTCGTAAACCATCAAGATTCTAGATTTAGTAATTTTATTCAATATAATAACTCTATAAACTGGACAATATTTTTTATAGATTTATCATTTTTATTGTCTTTTTTTGTAACCTTTTTTAGTATTGATAAAAATGAAATTTAAAAAGTATGGCATATATATATAACATAGTTTTATGAACCAACAATAACATACAGTTAAGATATAAAAACATCCAAATTTATAGGAGTTTGCTTTATCTTAAAATGGCGTCTGTAAAATACGACATGTTTTTATTCTAACAAATGAATTTTTGTCATTAAATGAATGAACACAGAGTTAACAAAGGAGTAGCTTATATTTAATCTTAGATATATTCACAGTTCAAACTTGGTACAATTTTCTATTTATTCTATATTTATTATGTATATTTATTTCTGTAACACTGTTGTGTAGAAACTTTCTTCATGCGATAGTGCTCAATATTTACAAAATATAACTTTATATTTATTGGGTAGTCAGGAAAGAAAATTTACTTCATTTGTTAGAGCTATTAGTTTCATGCGTAAAGCTGTCCCAGTTAAACTTTTATAATACGAGCAGTCGTTTGAATTAAATTTAAAATAAGTAACATCATCTTCATTCAACAGGTGTCATGAAATTTTCCAAATTTTGAAAATTTTCAATATTTCAATACTCGATTGACGTAATCGAGTTAAAAACGAGTTTTAACTAGTTAAAAAGTTTGAGAGGTATTGATTTCTCTTGAATGTTAAACGTTGGTTTAAGCTTTATTACAAGTAAGGCTTCAGCGATTTTTCTTTTGAGATCATTTTTTCGATACCCACTCCCAATTATTTCGACTGAAACATGCTCAGCTTCAACTGCATGTTTTACAAAATGACAATTATAGATAATTATGGTCCATTATGGTCTTTTATTTGCTCTTTCAGCCTTCTCAAACTTTTACCTACATTACTTTCTTCAGGACAAACTGTTTTATAAACAACATATAGTTTTTCTTCTAAAGGAATTTCATCTTTCAAATTAAAACATGAATTTCAATTTTAAAATAAAACTAAATCCGGTAGTTTACCTCAATTTAAGAATTGTTTTATTTGATTTTTTAAAGATTGTGCTAACACGTAGCCTTTCTCACCAGCATATGGCAAAACTAAGATACCTTTTCTTTAAACATTTTCGGTGTTAAAACTTGCTGTCTGTTCATAATATTTATGTTTCACCCCTCTAATAACGTTTGTTATTAACCAGTGTGGGTAACCATTATGATGATTTAACACATTACGTGCATACGATTTCCAATGAATTTACACTTCCGTGTTTGTGGTTTTATGATATAATTTTATGATACAACAAACATCAAAGATAGGAAATAGTAAAATGCTGACGTAATCGTGTTAAAAAAACGAGTTTTCAAAGTTGGAGAGGTATTATTTTTTATTGGATGGTTAATTAACATTTTTTAAAGTTTTTTTCACAAGTCTTTATTCTAAATATATATTTCTTATTTTCTAGTATAAACAATTTGTCTCGAGTTTTTTTTTATCAATTTTACAGAATTTTTAGATTTATCATCATATATGAAATTTATTGCTGTTGACATAAATTTTAACATATTTTAACTAAACACGTTTTATTTGATTCGATCCTTATAAAAGTACTTGCCCGCATAATCATTTTTAATTATTTAGTAATAATTTAATAATTTTTTTTTAAATGTTGCGCTTTATAAAAATTTCATAAAACTTTATCTATTTTCATGACCAAGAAGGCTTAATTTATTTGCTATGTATATTTCGGTCCTGAAAATAGATAGAAAGTTTTTGAAAGTAATTCATACAGCAAGTATGAAATAGTCACCTAAGGATATTTTGTTGATAGGTCTTCTTAATTAAGGTTAGGGTTAGAATGATGTACAAGAATTCTATAACTTCTTTGAAAAATGACCTTGTATCATTAAAAAATGAAGAAAACAGCCTTTCATTGAAAATGATCATTGAAAAAAAAGTTCATTGCCAATGACGAGTTTTTTAATCATATTGTTGAGACACTATTGTTTCAAATGTCGCCTTTAAAAATGTGTGAAAAGATTTCATCAAATCTATCTAGAAATAATGTGTAATAAGATCAAAGGATAGTTTTTTAAAATGAAGATTAATTTCAATGATTATTGAAAAATGATGAGGAGATGGGGTCTCTATTCAAGGAGATGGGGTCTCTATTCAAGGAGATGGGGTCTCTATTCAAGGAGATGGGGTCTCTATATACAAGGAGATGGGGTCTCTATACGTGATCAGGACATTATGGATAATCGTTTTAATTATCTCCTAGACAACAATACGTTAGTTAAGAGCAGCCCTTTTGAAAAGAAACAATTAGAAAATCTTTTCAGCATTTATTAAGGTTCACGAATATTTCACGAACTAACATCAAAAGAAAAGTTTACAGCACCTAATAATGAGCATCGGTCTAACATCATTAATGTTGTTTGGCTTTCCCCTTCTAATAAAGACATCCTTGTCAATGAGCTAAAATTTCACAGTACCCCTGAGAATTATTGTAATTGAAGATGAATAGGTGTTATCCTTGAGAATCAGAACATCAAACATGCATATATAAAGGCGTAGTATCCATTCATAGCATTGCAGATGAATTGCTTAAAAATAAAAATTCACTGGGAAGCGTGTGGAAAACCCCTTAAAACTACAACAGATGCTATTGCTATGTTGTCAATGAGTAATGCCAACCAGAAAATTCTGAACTATTGTTTGAAGAAGACCTAAATTAAAAGCTTCAAGTTCACACAACAAACAAACTAATTTTGGCTAAAGGTATTACTGCAAAACATCAACCAATTACAATAGGTAAAGAAAAATCAAGAGTTTTTGCAATATCCTAGGAACGAGAGTAGAATTTTTACCAAAATCAATACCAAAATTGCAATGAAAATCATGCTTATTAAGTAATAGATTTTATCAAAATACATTTATAAAAAGACAAAGGAGACCAGCTTTAAGTATTATTACAATAGTGACCAAATACACTACAGACGTATATATTCTTGACATGATTAAACATGGTTGAATAATTGACTTCATCGAAGTCCCTTAAGTTTTTTTTAATAATGCAAATCCTAGATCTGCTTTAGAACATGCAGCACTTTAACTAGAAGTAGGTAAACTTATTGCTATAGACGTAATTATACGTTAACCTCAGAAATTGATGATGTCACGACGTAAAATCTAACGTCTAATATTTGTACCATTTTAAAAAAGGATCATACTTTTATGTATTCTTAATCTTTAGAAACTGAGACTGAAAATCTTTAGAAACTGAGACTGAGAATCTTTAGAAACTGAGACTGAGAATCTTTAGAAACTAAAACTGAGCTTGTGCTTTGTAATCATTTTGTGGAATCTTTTCAAGATTGCTTTATGTTATAGAAAATGGAGTCTATGAGGTATCAATAGATCTCAAAGATGCATTCCACAAAATGGAATCTATGTGGTATCAATAGATCTCAAAGATGCATTTTATTATGTGTCTGTGTGAAAATATCACCAAAACTTCTTTAAGTTATTTTTTGATTCTTGCTTTTGATAACTTGTGTGTATGCCTAATGGTAATTTTTACAAAAACTTTGTAAGATTCCATTTTGTCTTTACGAAGAAAAGAAAATTATTTCTGTAGAGTTTGCAGATGATAGTTATCAACGAGCATATAGCTTTTTAGAATGTTAATATAGTCATGCAACTGTATCTCTACTAAAAGAATCTGGATTTGGTATACATGAAAAAAAAATATTTACATTGAAATATTACAGTTTACTGTTCCGAGTAAGATTCTAGTCAATGCTTTTAAATCAATAAATTACTATATTTTGGGCCAAATAGGTAGCATTATCTAAGATAGTGTTTTAGATACCCCGATCTTGAATTCAACTCAAATTAAAGAATCACACTATTTTCAGTTATATCAGACGTAGATAGCGTAAACATCAATAATTGGAATAAGCCGCTATAAGGAGATATTGCAATCAATAATTTACCAGTTTGGTTATTTTTCCGATGTGAGAATATCAATGAATTTAATTAAAAAATGTGATTCATTATTACTAGCTGGTGGCCCGGCGTCAAACGTCAGGTTACTTTTAATAATAATCGATTAAAATTAGTCTATAGTCTTTTTTAAGAAAAAAACGAAATAACAATGGTACTTTAGAATGTGTACACACACACTCTCCCACTCACACACACACAGGGACAAAATGGCTACTTTTATTATTATTTACTGGAGACCTTGACATTGCAAGTGATAATAATCTCTAGACTACTGTAAAAACATCTAACTTGGTCATGAAAAACTTAGAAAAATACATTGATAATCTTTTTAGGGATACTCAAAAGAAAAACAAAATATTCCCTCCCCTTGTTAAATCACCTTTTTGTTTTAATTACCCAACATTTTATAAAAAATATTATTGAGTTTGCGGTAATTTTGGTGGAATAACTAAGGCAAATAGTAACAAACATATATAGCTAGAATATTTGTCCCTACAAAATATATTTTGCCGTAAATCCGCGTTTCATGAAAGTGCGTTATGTCTTTTTCTATTGTTAAAGTTTCATATATTTCACTCATTGTGTGGGACTGGAGAGGACCAATACTAAGCTGAATACCCTTGAAAGAATGAGTGAGTGAGTTTTTTACAAGGCTTCCCAGAAGTCAGTGACTATACGAGGGGAAGTCCTTGGCCTAAGGTTCTGGTGTATTTAATGCTCCCATTTGTGCTACGGTGGTGTTTACAATGGCGCCTCGTATACCGCTCACCAGACAACCTGAGGCAGTCGGAGGACTCGAACCGCGAACCTTGCGGTGAAAGTTTGAAGCGCTACCAATTGAGCCACTCCGACTTTTATACCTTAGTATACAAAAAGACATTTGATGAACATTAAAGGTTTTCTATGCTGTTTCGGCAGAACCACGAAATTATAAAAACCGGTATGAAACAATATTGGTACTTTATTGCACTTAAAGGTCACACAAAACTTTATGAATCATTGCTTTAGGTAAACTAGGGTGAGAGATTAAGGTAGAATTAACGATACTAATTCAATGCATGATTAAATGGTTCAAAGCTAAAATAAATAGACACAAAAACCGTAAATATGACTGTTAAACAAAGTACGTAACACAAGATACATATAAAACAAATAGAAACGCACTTACTACTTTGTGTAAGTTAAGCAGTTGAGAATATGGTACTTACATGGTAAAATATTTCTCTATCTCAAAACAACATAGCACGTTTTTTTCTTTTAGATGATGCACAAAAAACAAGAAGCAAAAATGTCCTTTAGCTAAAACAAGTCTCATAGGAGATAAAAAATCGATATATAATAACGATTCAAACAAACTTGACAATAAAGATACAATCACACTACAAATTCAACATAAGATACATGAATGGTAAAGTACTATGTACATTAACATAAAAACTCAAATATTAAAATGCCTAAACATATGTATTTGCGTTAATGAAAAATAAACTCCAAATATGACACACACTTTAACAACAATACTATAAAAGAGTGACCACTGCAGTACTTTAGTTAGTTATTAAACCAATAACTTGACTTGGGGTAAAACAAATAAGTACTCCAGATTCTCCAAATTTCTCAAGGGTCTGCATGAGAACACAGCTTGTTTCTGAAATCGCGATAAGTCCCGACGAGCTCTTTTTGCATAGTTGAATAGGCTAATAGAAACAAGCCATTTAATTTGTTGTTTGTCACAGTTATTGAAAATAATATACCTGTTGGGAAACCCAACTTGTTGTTTGCAGTTACCTAGCCTTTTCGTTCTTGAATGGACACTTGATAATTCGAAAATTGCGAAAAACCCATATCGTAACAACAAAATACTATAAATAACTGCGAGTGGGTTGGAATAAGATACATATAGGAATAATGATATATTTAATGACTTGGTGTATTACGTGTGATGTGTGTGTACGTTAGTGGGTAATGATTATTAGGGATTGTGAAGATAATGCAGTAAACGTGTGTGGGATGGTTGTAAATGGTTTGGGATGGGTGTAAATTGTTTGGGATGGGTGTAAATGGTGTTGGATGCAACGTGTGTGTGTGTTTACATGTACCAAATGATGTATCCTCAAAATATTATATACAGCTAACTAGTAATAAAACAACAAATGTTACCAACAACACATATGACTGCATCAACGCCACAAATAATATATATATGAAATATAAATATTTTTTATATCGTGCTGTTGTCATATGTGTTGTTGGTAACATTTGTTGTTTTAGAGACAACAAGTATGATACCAACACGCCATAACAGTACGCATAACAAAGCAATATGCCCATATATATAACACACATACAAAATTATTAGAATAAACAAATAAAGACAAGACCATTAGCAGGTCAATATGTGACAATAACAATTAATATAGGAATAAAATTTATAAACTTTTTGAAAAAAAAACTATATAAAATGACTCTATGGATTGTTTATTTAATGGATCACATGGATGGACATTGATCATAATATTTGAACTTTAGACGGTAAAAATACGTTCCATAGAATGATTTCCATATCCTAGTTTCAACCAATGAAAATGGCCTTGAACTGGAAGAAAAGTCAATCAAACGCCTTGATTTAGAAAAGGTAGCCTCTGTTACTGCAAATAAAGGCATAGCCATGGAACAATATACCAAAGCTGAAGTTCGATCCCCACATGACTGTAGAGAAAAATGTTGATCTACTTTTGGAAATGGCCTTTTCATTAACTGATGCCACACGACCTGATTGGTTAGAATTTATGCAGAGATATCGCAAATCCTAGTGATCCCACCTGCATTTACTCCACACATTTTTTCGTGATTAACCAATCAAAGAAAGCTAACACTGGTACGCCAAACTACTGAAAAGTCTCTGAAGATTCTTCGTCGCCTTGGTGGGTTCCACACCCTGATGAGCTATTTAGATAGCATTGGTAGCACAATGAAGGGATCCGGTATTTCCGAATGCTTACAATTAATTCATGGTGAAAATGCAGTC
>JAUELD010043479.1:0-11626 GCA_031471615.1 Aglantha digitale
GGGCAACATTTTTGAAATGAAAAAAATCACCTGGCGCTTCATTTTTACTCCGATGGTGTCCAGTAGAACGCCTGGCCGAATATATAGTTTTAATGCAAATATTATAACATCTAATTTCTAAATCAAATAAAAATGAGTCTCCTGGTGATATTAGTCATAAGAAAAAATATTTATCTACTATTTTTGAAATAATAGCACACTACTAACTGAAAGTTTACCGATCTAAGTTTTTAAAATAACAGAACTTTTTTTATGGTTTTATGACGTAGTCCAATAAGATGTTATATAAACTGCAGGAACGTATTTAAATAATACAAATTTTAGAATAAAATATTTATAAAATGGTATAAAATATTTATACTATATTTATAATATTTATTTATTTTCAATATAGTGCAAGGAATAAACCTTCTGAGAAAAAACAATTTCCTTGAAGAGAACGATCAAAAAAGATTAATTTTTATTTTTTTTTAGATTTTCTGTCCCAAGATGATTGTATATGACGACTTAAAGCTTCAGATTTAAGTTTTTTTGTTTAATGTTTGTAGTTCGAGGTAGAAATGTTCGAGCTTACTAATTTGGTGCTTTTTTCTAGTAACAGTGGAATAGAAACCCAATGTAAATTCTTTTGTTTTTATGAATAATCGAATATTACCCTTACACTCAATCACTCAGACACTGTAAACAAGACAGCGCGTTTCACATAACGCGCTGAAAAAAGTACTCGTATTAATTTGTTTTCAACTGCAGCTTAATTAAATAAAAATAAAATTTACAATATTCTCTGTTATATCGCTTTAAGCTGTCACGTCTGCAATATCTCAACTATTAGAATCACAAAACAACTACAAAATAGTGCAAAAAAGAAATTTTAAGAGTAGAAACAATGTCAAACGATAAAGTAATTAAGCTTTCTTTTTAAACACTTCGTAATTCTTGACACTCTACAATAGGCTTAAATTTTCAAACGTTTATTTTCACTTTAAAGGGGAGCTAAGCTTTGGAAAATGCGTGTGCTTCAATAATATTTGAATAAAATAATCAAGAATAATCAATAAAAACATTTAAAACGTTTAAAACAGCAAATTTACTATGAAACGATTGATTTTATGCTCTGCTATACCTATTGTTATCTGGTCAAGATTTTCATCCATATCAACATTTATTACAGTACTTAGCTTCTTCTAATACTACATTCAGAGAGTACACCAGAGAAGGTTTTCTTAACGACTAGGATTCAAAGTTTCCTTATATAATGAATCCACAGTGTTGTTTACAATCTTGATTCTTCCTCCGTATACTGTGGCTCATTGCAGTATAATCCAGTAACAAAAGCATCGATCTTTGAAGAGTCTTGGTCAAAATAGCTTTCGGTCTCAGAATAACTGCTTTCTTCAGAATCAGTCACGTTGAAAGTTTTTATTAAATCTTGCTGTGTTTACAGAAAAGAAATAATTAAGTTTTGCAGCAGCTACGTCACAAAAATCGTAACCACGGCAACAAGTAGGTTTTAAAGTGGGATTTGTGTGAGCTCTAGGTTCTTTCAGAAAAAAGTAAATACAGCAAATTTTTCATTCTCTTTAATAATATGAAAAAAAATGATAACATTTTTTAGCTTAGTTCCCCTTTAAACAATTACAATATCGGGTTATTTTGCTGACTGAGCAATAAGTTGTTATCGAAACTTTGTTTTATTATTTATTCAACTCATTATTTATTCAATATAATTTTTTTATTTTTCACACATTATTCAAATTAATGATGTTCTCTTTAGCCTTTATTGTTACTTCACTGTCATACGTCAAACGCAAAGGCAAATAAAATCCGAATCGAGCAGAAAAACACGTCTAATAAAAACAAAAAGAATAATTATAAATATAGCTTATCTACTAATATTTAACAGTTGAAAACAGAACTGCTTAACGACAAACAAGCTTTTTCTTTTATGAAAGAAAATTTGTCTTTGCTAACAAGAAATGGCGTCTGCAGCTCCGACAGACACAGTATGTCAAGATGGAAGTTCGTCTTCTCAGCAAGATGAAAAGAAAGTCAAAGGTATTTTAAAAAACAAACAGCTAAGTCATGAACATCCAGAAGTAAGATGGGATGAAATGAATATTTTGGAAACATATCATCCAGCTAACAAAAATTACGGACATATGAAAATAGATGAACCGCCAACGCCGTACAATCACGAGGTAAGACATTCATACATTATAATACAATATGCCACCTTTTAAGACACTGTACTTATATTTTTATTATGATATTTTAATAAGAAATATCTCATAATTTTTTCTCTGTAGATTGTAATATTCCATTATACTTTAAAACAAAAATATAGCTATGTTTTTTCCACTTAGTTTGTTGTTTTGATTTATAATTGAAGCTTGATAAAAATTTGCTAAAATGTAGATGTAGGTATTTCTACTTGACTAAATTTAAAATCAATCTTTTTTAACTCTGATGTAATAAAGTATACGCAGTCTTTATCAAAAAAAACTCATTTTTGAAGGTTTTCTTTTCTCATCATATCAATATATATCTGGATAAAAGTTGAAACACAAAAACAAAACAAAGACAAATTCTTATATTGTAGCAGATTTAAAAACATATTGTGAAATTATGCTATCTCAGGAAGCAATATATAATTCGTATAAAATTCTTATAATAACCTTCAATAATATTTTATTGCAGTCTTTTCGGAATCTCTGCATGGATTTAGTGCCATATATTTAGAAAGTTCATAGATTAATTTCATGAAATTTGGTTCAAAATGTGAAAAAGGCCTAAATATCAACCTATTCTAAATATCTTAAAATTCTCATATTAGATTTTTTCTTATTTTAAAACTCTTGTTTCTTGTTTTGACAAAATTTCTGCACAAAACCATATTTGATTATATAAATAAAATAAATGAATCAGGAAAATTAATAAGTAAATGGAAAACTTATACAATTCATTTTTCTTTGTCAGATCTTTTAACCTATTCCAATCGTGTGTCCCGTTTAACCCTTTGTGTTGTGTTATCAATGTCCCTATCCAAAAAAATTCTTTTTGCAATAGCAGAGCATCAATTTCACATTGAGTCAAATTTTCGGTATTGTTAACACAGTCAACCAAGACAAAACGTATATTATTTATTCATATTCATATTTAAGGAGTTTTTCTACAAAATTTTGAATGTTGATTGATTGAGAAAATTATTTGATTAAAAAATAAAAATTTTGTTTCAGCTCATATGGTCAGAATTGATTTTTATTTAATTTCTATTTGAAATGTGAGAAAGGTTTATTATTTATGTTCAAATAGGCCTACTGTTTTTTATATTTTTTCATCAGTTATTCTCTATTTTTCAATCAAATTGGCTTGTTTTTTATATAATTGTTAAAAGAATTTAACTCAACTTAATTTAACCTTTACAACAACTACTTCAAAAAAAGTCAAAATGACTGTCGGTGGACTTACTGTTAATCAAATGTTCCATTATTATTATTATTATTTTATTTATTTTTTATTGCATTTTTTTGTTTTGTAAGGGCTTTTCTTTCAAATAAATAAGCTATATACTTAAAGTTCTAAAGTTTCTTTTATCTAACTTGAATAAATTTTATTACACTTCAGTAATAGAGAAATGTAGAATCTCTGACGCACTATACGAATGGATTTTACTTTTTATAAAGATGCTGTTCTTGGCTCACTGTTAATTTTTTCTGAATTTCTTTTAGAAAATTAAATATAAACATATATTAGTTAAAACTGTAAAAATAAAATTCTGAAAAGAGCTTGAATCTTGTAGAATCTTTGTTGAATTTTTTTTAATTTATTAAAAATTTTGATAAATTATCCGGAGAAGGTAAAGAACCTTTTTAATAATATTCACTTTTAAAGAGAATTTGTTGTAAAAAAATTAAAGTAATTTCAAATCTTGTTTTCGTTCTTACTTAAATAATTTCTCTGTGTTTAGTACAGAAGGAAACTTTTTAGAAGATGTGCAGGCAAGCACTACTCCTCTTTGATATGTAGTTATGTGTGTATGGTCTGATCACCTGAATGCTTCGAAAAGCTTTTTTCATTAATTTTTCGTGGATTATAAAGTGAATAAGTATTTGATACTCAAAGATTATAGTATAACTAAAAAATTATAAATAAAAAATATCCTATAGGATTCAATTTCTAATTTTATTAAAAGTTACTCACCAGAAAAATTTATATTTATAAGACTTTATAATAAGCTGCCAAATTTCTTTATCTGTATTTTGTATTAAAATAGAATGATGGGAATTATCAGCTTATCTACTAGATCTACTTATCTACTTTCCTTTAAACTTATACAATAAATATTATTCTGTTTTAAAGACTCAGGTGTGTGTACTTCTGTTTCCTTGTGTGTCTCTGAAAAAGTGTCTCTAAAAAAGTGTCCCTTAAGGGAGTTTGGTAGTGAAAGAACAGAAAAGTGTATAAATTGATCTCGTTGGGAAAAGGGATATTATTCCTGGAAACCCTGTCATATCAAAAAATAGTTTAAGTTTAATTCAAATTGAATTTGCAGTGTTTCTTGATAAGATTTTTTTTTTAGTTCGACGATGAAACTGTAAAAGAAGATGTCCAGGAAGATGTCCCTTTAAATGCTGATAACGTAGCAGCGAAATTAATGTCGGGTAACCTGCGCGACGATTTCGAAAGCGATCTCGACAGTGATAATGACGACGATCTTTCTGACGCAGCTAAAACTAAGAAGAATGTATTCAAAAAACAAAGAGCGAAACATTATGACGAAGGTTCAAACATCAAAAAAGCTAGAGAATTGATCGCTAAAGAAATGGCTGAACTAGAAAGTAATGGTGATATGGATGCTGAAATGGATACTTCAAAATAAGCATTCAAGGCAGAAAAACAGAAATGACAGTGGTGTAAAATTCAGATTTTCTTATCGATCAAAACATGAAAACTTTTAAACATTAAGTAGTGATATCATTGCATGTTGTTATCAAGTCTACTCGCGTCTTTATTTGCCGGAATATATATCAGTAAATTCCGGATTCACTGTATGTGTTACCCTTTTGTTGTATTTGGGGAACTTTGATTATGTTATAATTCATTTGGCTCCTTAGAACAAACAAACAGATAAATAAAACAATTTGAGACAGCCACAAAAAAAACTCTTTAAAAAAAATACAATACAACAATGTGGGCATTAGGGTATTAAAGTTTGTGATGCTTTCTCCTGGGTGTTCTGTCTGGGTCTTCTACATTTTCGATATTTGTTGCATGCCTTTTTTGCTGATCCATGATTCGATGATATACTGTATATATAGCGGAAGACATGTTCTTTCTTTATTAAAGCTTTTATGTAATATACGATAAAATCATTTTCCAGGCATTACATAATTAATACTGCAAAACAAATATTGATATATATTTAATTTTGTAACTTTGTTTGGTTCAAAAACCTCGTAACCTCAAACGAATTGGCAAGGCGAACACGCAATATATGGTATCTCACATCAAGTTTCACATAACTGATGAGTTGTGCTTTTAAATCCATATTCACGTATGAAGATACAAATAGAATAGAAACCAGGTCACTTCGAGAAACCAGGTCACTTTTGAACTAGTTCAATTCGTCACATATTATTTGTAGCGAAAAAAAACACACAAAAAAACTATTTAATCAGTTTAAAATATAATTTTGAAAATGTAGCAATGTGTTTCCTTTCACATGTAACTAATTTTTGCTATTTATTTTTGAAAATAGCTTTCAGAAGAACAGCCGGTTTCCTTATAAGATAGTTAATTCGCCTTAGTTTTTGCTTTTTACTATTTTTTTCATTTATTATTTATAAAAATATTCGAAAAAATAAAATAAAGCCTCATTTTCAACGGTTTGCGGTTAAGCGTTCGTAAAGAATATACTTTGTATATATTTATATATACTTTGTAAATGTTACTAAATTTCCCATGAATGTTTTTATCTTTTGCCTCTTCTAAATATTGATGTATATAGATCAATCTTAAAACTTAAGAGAATCACTTATTTTTAACAATTGGTCGTTAATTACGTCACTAAAAAAACAATCGGTGACGGAGTTTCATAATTTTAAAAAACCTCTGCAAGGAGATACTAATATATAATTGCAGGCGAAACCAAAAGCTTACTACAATAAAATAAATAACATTTTATAAATTAAATATACAAAAATGGCTGACGCAGAGTTCGACGAAGAAGATATATTAGAACAATATAATCAACTTAAAAATGAAGTACTCATAGAATCAAATCAACTTCTAGTTAAAAATTTACAGCCTTTAAAATTACTTCCATTTTTACGTTCGAAATTTATATTTGATGAAGAGGATGAACAAATTATCAAAGCAGAGATAACAACAAGCAGAAAAGCGCAAACATTTTTAGATATTTTAACAAAAAAAGGACCAGATGCTTTCGATTACTTTTGCGAAGCGTTATTGAAAGAAGCTACTGGACAACAACACTTGCTTAGAACAATACTAGAAGAGTTCGATAATAAACGTGTTGGATCATTAGAGCCTGTACATATTCGTCGTCCCGCACCTAAGAAGTTTATTGCTGAATTACCAAGACCAGGAGAAGTCGGTGGACCAATGTTACCGATGACTTATACCGGTGGTAGTGAACCGCCACCTGCATACTCCGAATATATTAACTGAAAAATATTTGACGTTTTATACAAACCACGTTTGTAGTTTGATGAATTAAGCTTAAAACCCGTCTACTTTAGCTGCTTAATTGCGCTACTTGAGTGACCAGCATTACCATAGTTACCATAGGCTAGATATGCTAACAGCTCGGGTCTATTGCTTTAATAAATGCATAATATTTCTTATTTGGTTACCATAGCATATAAACTTGACTAGGTCACCGAGGCTTAGTAACTTTGACTATATTGTTTTATTTTCTTAGAATCTTCCACGTATTACTTGATTGCAGTTTCTGTATTTTAAGGAATGAAGTATTTAAAATGTTCGACTGTCAGTTAAAATTTGTGCTTCTCATAAACTTCACCTTAACAATATATCTTCTTCATTCGTTTTATGGTAAATTTTTCACATAGTTTACATCTACTTTCTAGTCTCTAATAGCGCAGTTTGCATTTTAAGAATATTGAATTGTTTTAGCTGTTACAAGAAAGAAAATGGGTATGAGGTGGTCAAACTTATATAATTGTATATATAATAAAGAATATTATATATACTTTTCAAAGTATGTAAAGTTGTGTACAAATAATGAAATTTTGAAATAAGAAATATATGGCAGAACTTGTATAAATTTAAAAAATTAAACATTGTAATTTTTTTTTTAATCCAAATATTTCGGAACTCATCTTATACTTAGTTTTGTTGACACATACCATGGAAACATGATTCTATATAATATAGGTTGTTTACCTTATTTCCATTAGAAAAACGAGCTTACAAAAGTCTTGAACCACTCGACAGAAAGCACTCGTCCGAAAGCACTCTACGGAAGCACTCGACACTGGACAGTAGGGAAACTAGAATACACCTTCTCTACTAACCATTAAAAGTTTATTCAATGTGATTTATATATATATATTTCAAAATGTCTTGTTTCAAACCAATATAAAAAGCCTAATAAATCATAAAAATATAGCAGAGTAAAATTTAAAAAAAACATATCAGTATAAAAATATCATGCATTTAGCATAAATATTACAAAATTAGCTATAATATAATATAATATATATATATATATGTGGTAGAAAAGGTGCATTCTACAAGTCGCTTTCGTTTTTTTCTTCACTTTAATTATAAGAACATTTCCCGCCAAATTTAAGCTGAATTATTCGAACAGCATATAAGTTATAATATGATGTTTAAATACGGTCTAGCATTATGTTAATGGAAAAGTGAATAAGAACACCAAACAACCAAAGATATATTTACAAAGGAAGCTAAAAATATATAGAGACTAGTTTTCAAGAGCCTCGTTTCTAAAAAGACAGTACAGTAAAGATCTTACAGCTGAAGTTTTAAAAGATGCTACTAGATGCTACAAAGATCTAAAGTTAAAGTTTTAAAAGATGCTACTACAGATAATGGTGTACTTGGTTAACCGATGTAAGAGTTTATCGATGGATGTTGTTTAAGCGTGTTCTCACAGTTAGTTAGAAGTTGATGGTGTCACATTAAAAGCTAGGTTCCAGATCTCTAAGACTGCGAATTAATAGGAACAAAGTTTTACTTTTAACAAATTTCAAACTATCTCTGTAATTAAATATAATCACTTGTTGAAGATTTCTGAAAATGTTCTAAATATATTTTGGATGGATTAAAGATTTTCGCGCAGTTTCCCTTTGAATACAGTAGCTTCTGGAAACTCGATATTGAGTGTTATGTAGTTAACATTTTATCTTTGTTTTGCTTTTTTTTATAAAGCTTTCAGAAAACCTTTAGAATAAAGTCTATGGTCTAATGTTCTTGCATATTTCAGTTATCCTATATTTGCTATGGTGAAGTTATATTTGTTATTCAAATACGTTAACCTCCAGTTCTCATTGGACTTTGGAATTCTGGACGAAGTTTATAACGGCATTGAGACAATGTGGCAATAAAAGCTATTCCCGTCGCTCGGCAAATCATTAAGAAATTTCAAGCACTGTAAACAATGATTTTCACATGAAATATTTCCTATTTTTATTTTAGTTAAAAACAATCAAATAAGTTTCTTCGGCAGCTCTGTGTTCTGCATTTTACTATCAGATAATTCTCGCCACCTTTTCTACCACATAACAGTTCTTACAAGTATAACTTTTCTAATAACTTGTATAAATTTGCTATGGATGGTTGGACGAGATTATAGTTACTACATATTTGTAGCTACTGTTTATTTTTAACGGAAAGATTTATACATGAAAATATAAATAATTTGAAAAACACTAACGTAGAAAGATTTCGAGTGAAAAAAAGAAATGGCCTCATGATAAATATTTAAACTTCAAATTAAATACAACTCCCATCATGCATAGGTAAACCAACTCCCATCATGCATAGGTACAACATCAATCATTCATACGACTCCCATACCATGTCACTTAAGGTTATCACTTAAAACTGATAGATTTGCGAGATGGAGAGATTTTTTTAAAAAATGGAAAAAAATATATTGAATTAAACTAAATACCCAGCAGAGTTTAGCTAGTTAATTGCAATAAACTGGTGCCTTATGGTTGGCAACTGTTGCATCATGGGAGTTGTATTTATAATCAAATGTTTTAATATGATTTAGGGGAACAGTCTTTTTCTTTCTTTTATTATTCTGAAAAGACACCGATCCGCAAATTCAAAATGTTCTGCAAAATACAAAACATAGAGTTATCGTAAAAAACTTAAAAAATAATCGTAGAAAATACATACAGAAAATACAGTTAAGTGTATTCACTAATAAATTTAGTCCAAAAAATATATTTTACTCAGAATTAGAATTACCAGATCGGTGTATTCATTACTATTTTAATCCAAACTCAAAATATTCTCTTTTTCTATATTGCGTAAAAACAAAATATTATAACTTACCGCTTATGACTATTAACTTTACGGTAGCCGAATTTTCACCGTACACATTTGTAGCAGTACATTTATATATATCTTGATCGGAGTATCTTATATTAGGTATTGTAAGCACTCCACCGTTGATGTTACTGCGATACGGTAAAATACCATTCATTCGTTTCCACGTTAACTTTGGGTTGTATCCTGTGACTTTGCACGAGAAAGTGGCAGTTGAACCGATTTGAACTCGTTTTTCCTCTTCAGTTAAAATAACGTTCGGAATATTATCAGAATCTAGTGATACATATAAACAAATTAGAGAGATGGATTTATGTAACAAGCATAAAAATATCGTACAGTTTGTTGATACAGATGAGGATATTTAAGAACTTATTAATTTATCAAATTCGCGCTTTTTTTGTCGCATAACATTCTTGAATTCCAGACAGTTTTTACTCTTCCAACTAATGTTCAAGCTGCTACAAATTGATTTAATGGTGTAGCAATCTTTTGAAGAAGGTACTGAAAGTTATTTCTGGTATTAAAATAATAAAGGGAGAAACAAGGGCTCTTTAAACGCTCGGTATTTACACTAAACATTAGTGGCTAATGGTACAGTGACTAAGGACTATTTGGATATAAAGTTACATAACAATAACACTAGCTATTTTTAGAATATTCAAATGCAAATCTTTCTCCTTACCCCTCACGTATAAAATAACTCGTCGAGACGATGTTCCACCGCGGTTACTCGCCAAACAATTGTATTCACCCTCGTCGGACTGCTGAACATCTTTGATGATTAAATAAGAATTTTTAACTTTAGCTCTATTTTGAATACTTTTGGATTGGCCTCGCTTCCACGTAATTTTTGGAATAGGATAGCCGGTCGCCGAACATCTAAATTTGACGGTGTGACCGATGTCTACTGATTGGAACGATGGGTTGATCGAAGCTTGGGGTTTCACAACAACTAAACAAAATAAACAAAAATTATTCTAGTGTTAACGTCAGCTAGGTTGACGATTCACTATTTTATCTGACTTGAAAACCTTCGTCACATAACTGCATCTGACGTGGAAACTGTTTTCACATAATTATATCCGTCATGAAAAATGATGTCACAAGAAAAAACGGACATTTTAGTACGTCACAAAAAAATATCAGTTGACGTCACACATCTTTATGCGACATTTCTCAGTAGGTAACATATTTTCTTTCGTAGACGTATAAGAAGACGTCATTAATCTTATACAATTTTGTTAAATTAATCAATGAAAATTAATTCTACTAAACATAAACTATATTACACGCCATAACCCATTGAACATCACTAAACTTTGCATTCTAAATTTGAGTTATGTTACTGGTTTCTATAAATATCTCAAAGATCGTTTCAAAAAAATAATTAGTTACTCATTGTTGTTTCAAAGAATAAAAAGACTTCTTCAAGAGTCAATTACTGTATCGGAATAACAGTTACCGTTAAATTCAAGCGTTATTGAAGACTGGCTATTGTTTATGTTTCTGAATACATTTACTGTTGAATAAGTTTAACAGATGAAACATAAAAGAAATGTTGCTACTACTTATAAGAAAGCTCCTTTAAATAAATATATAAAGCACCAATAAATAATTTATATACTTGACCTCCTACACTTAACTGAGCGCTAACAACATCAGAACTGTACTGATTGGATCCACTACATCGATATAAACCAGAATGTTTTCGTTGCACGTTAGGGATTGTCAAAATAGCGTTCTGTACAGTAGCTTCATGCGGTAATTTATTTCCATCGAATGACCACGTCAAAACAGACGTGGCCTCACTGTCGTCACTACAAATGAATCGAGCGGCTGCCCCTTGTTCGATTCGCAACGAACGAGGTGAAATTCTAACTCGTATACGTTTTAAACTGTGATCTAAAAAGAATAAAATGTATAAGATCTAAATCTTTATCTCGATAATAACTTGTTTTTTGCTATAATAACTAGACTTTCAGAAAGTCATTTTTTAAAATATGGGTCGAAAGTCGCATTTGAAAAACACGGCGGCATTGGAAAAAAAGGAAAT
>JAUELD010043490.1:0-11614 GCA_031471615.1 Aglantha digitale
TGTTTTGCCAACTTCTTTTTATAAATCTGATTATAAATTTTTACTATATTAAATATAGGAAGTGCTCTGCCATTATTGTTTCAAACAGGGCAGAGTCGAACTGCCATAAGTTCCTATTATTATATATTATGTTTACATACAATACTCTTTAGTTAATCTAAATAGTTTTTTTTCTTTTTAGTTTTCTAAATATAATCGTATTTAAGTATTTAAAGCTAGTGAAGCAATATAAAGTAAATCCAGAAATATAATGACAAGACCCTAAACCCTAACGCCCACGTAAAACTACTCTATTATGTAGGTTTGTTTGCCTTCCAATTTCATTACATCAGTTAAAAGTATAAATTGTTCATGGATAAACAGGTATTTTGTCTATTGTCCACCTGATTTAATTCTAATTCATATTTTATTGCGGCTGGTAGTGAATATGGGAGAAAACTGAAATCTCAAATCTTGATAAATTATTTTCATATTTATAATTTATATAGCTTCATATGGTTGTATTTTAAAAATAATGGTTTCACATGTTGTGTATCTAGAAATGCATAAATACTAGTGAATAGTTCTTAAAACTGTTTTTAAAGTTACCTAGCCTATTGGTTATACCATACCTGTAATTATAGACTCAAGTAAGAATTGAGTCTACACTGGAATAAGCCAGTCGAAAACCATTGTTGATAGATTGTTTAAAACAGCAATATATTTAATAATATCATTTTATGTGTCCACCTTGTCTCCTAGCTTAACCTTTATAAGACAACTATAAAAAGTGTTTTAGATTAAATTCTCCGACTTGAAATCTTGCTTAAGTTTAAATTTGCAAAATCACTGGTATAACAGCTTACTGTAACACTTAAATATAAACTTTTGAATGTATACCTTACTCCGTGTGAGAATTTGCATATTTTATTTTTCTCGCTTCAATTTTTCTTAACTTTTAACATTTCTGTGGCAATAAGCTTTCGAACACTTGCATTTTTCAAACTGGAAGTAAAAAAAGACAGATGTTTAATTGATAACAAAATCAGACTAAAATATAGTCTGGCCTGAGCGTGTATGCTTTATCCTGTTAAACATTTTTATTTCTATTAACGTTTGTTAGAAATGTTTATTTCCCTCAGCATAATATCACAATATTTTACTTCACAATGGTTTACAATCTTAGTGCAAATATCTATAAAGCAAAGACCACATAACATAGGTCTTATACATATATAAAAAACTCACCACGAATAAAAATCGTATTTAGAGCAGTCCTTTGAACCAAAACATTTCAACATTTATTTATTGTTAAACTAATTGAAATTATGCGTATACATTTTTAAAAAATACATTTGTATGAAATTTTGCGTGTCTAATTTTTTAAAAAATAAATTGACTGGAAATTCAATGTGAACAATTTTCTGTAAAAAATATCATACATGCACACACAATCTCATTAATCGGAAACTAGTCTAAAGTTTGTTTCGCAGTGGGAAATCGTTTTATGAAGTATTAGTATTAGAAGTTGGTGCAATGTTAATGGCTATACCAAAAACCGAAAAAAAAATTCCAAAAAATAATTTTTTGCAAAAAAAAATATAAGAATCACTAATTTTTGAAAAACATAAAATAGATTATTATTTAAACTATATTTTTTATATTAACTAGTGATGTCAGTGATACATATTCATAATCTGTTATATAATACTCGTAATTTGTCCGTATGTACGAATTCACTTTAGCTATTCAAATAGATAAAATAGTTGCTAACAGCTATCTATGATGTTCTTTTTGCTTTTCTGGTAAAGTGGTTGGTGTCAGGTTACTTTACTTTCCATTTATTCAACAATTATAATTGGAGGCTAGTTGAATTGATTAACTTGCTTACAAGAAACTTTTTTTTTTGTTTAAGAAAAACATTTTGAATGTTACCTTTGAGTTACACCAGGAGAGTTATTTATGGTGGAATAAAGAGTCTTTTCACGGAAAAGGCACAAATTTGAAAATGTATCGGTATTTTATTTTGCTTTATTAATTTCATACACTTAGTTTGTGTTTAAACATGTATGGTTACCTTGATACCCACAGTATAAAGTTTGAGAATAGGGTAAGAGAGAAATAAGCAACAAAAAATAAATAAACTGTAAAGCCTTCGAACCAGCCAGCAGTATTACATGTTCATAAAAAAAATTGACAATTTAATATTAAAAAAATTTAAAAATTATAGTATTAAGGAGTACAGTTGACATTTTTAGGCACAGTCAGATGATTCTTTACATCTGAATAGTAACCAAATTCATGTGAAATCACCATGAATATAAATAATGGTAGTTTCTCTCTCCCCCCATCCACACTAGGGTTAAGGTTGACAAATGTAACTTAGTTGATGTGTTTCCACGGCACACTTTGGCTCACACTTTAAATATCTAAAGATTCACAAAAATTGCAATATTCGAGAATTTTTAGTCTCTAAAAACTCTTTTCATACCGGGCTTTTTAGACTCTGTTTTTACCAAGGGGGGATTCCGTAAATCCCGTTATACACATTCTGAGACAATAAAACTTGTTTTTTAGTTACTTTAATTGAAAAGGTATAAAATGATAAAATTTTCTGAGTTAGTCCAACATTTTTGGATTTTTGGACGTCATCATTTTAGCAGGTGGGTGCAAAATTCTAAAAAATCTTTTTTTAAAAATTCATTCAAAAATTTAAATGTAATAGTTCAAAAAAATGATGTTGAGTCTATCGAAAATGGGCGTGACACTAATTTTTTTGCTCAATTTTTTAAAAGTCGTGAAATTTGGGCTTCATACCAACAAAGATAAAAAAAGGTTGATTGAAGCAGAAAAACCACAAAAGTGCGCACTCTGTATAAACAGGTTTAAGTTGCGTATTGAGCACTATAGAAAGCATTGATACAACACCTAAGTTAAACCAATAGGAGAAATTAAAATAACCAGACTCTCGAAATCATTTAAAATATGTAAATAACCGTAAGACTTGTCGTTTTTCAATTTTAAATGTGTGACACACCTCGTTGGCGAAGGACCTGACAGCTATAGCTATAGACAGTTATAGCATTATAAAAAACTGACATGGGCGCAATTTTGTAAGAAACATTTTACTTGTGGTTCTAAAAACTAGCCAGTTAGAACTATTTAGCTATAAAATATAAACGAACGAAATACTAATTAAACATAGAACCAACATTTTAATATCATCAATGTTAATCTTTATATTACCAAAGTAAAAAATAGAAAACCCATAACAAGAAAACTTTTTGTAAATTTTGAAATCTTAGAGTTTTGAAAGTAGCTCTGGTATTTTTAAAACTAAAAAGCCTAATCATGTATTAAAATAAGTATAAATTTTATTAGTAACAACAGAATAAAAAACAAAAAAACGGGTCTTTATAGACTGTAGTGATTGTTTTTGATTCTTTTATCCACAATATTTGAAAAACTAACTAAAAGTGTGAATAATTAAAAAATTGTTTTAGTGTATTCTTCGTCCTAAAATGAACCAAAAAATAAACCAAATAATGAACTAAAATTTGGACCAACACTTGTACGAAATATACGTGAACAAGAAAAGGGTTCTTTGCGTCTTTATTCTGTTTTCTGCACTTAAATTAACATTGCCGCAAAAACTATTAACTATGCTCAAATCTTTGAAGATTACAAATTTAAGTGTAAAGTTTATTTAATGTGTGTAAGTGTATTAGCACGGTAAATTACACAAGATCTCCACATCTAAATTTCGTAAATGTCAAGCAAAAACTCAATAACGGGGTTCCAAAATGGCCGCTATAAAACAAAGTTTTATTTTATTACTCAGTGAATTTTATTATAAAAAGAATGAGATGTCAACCTGTGAGAGTAAGGGTTGTGGCAAGGACTAGTTTTAACAGACAGTCTAAGTATTCAAATACTCCATTTGTTAAAAAAAATTTGATGTGGAGAACATGTGTAATTTACAACCTCTAAGTATTGAAATATAAAAAATACTTCTCGAATTTTAAGACACATTGGAACTTTTAGAAAAATTCGAGATATTATAAGTTCGAGTGATATTCTTAAAAGGACCGAGAAGAATGTACAACTTGTGAATGTCTATCTATCTATGTCTCTACCAAGTTTTGATCAATGTGACTTTCTCCCAAAGACATTTTTAAGGCTATAATGCCCAGAATGGTGCATCTAAGTTTGCTCTTCAAATGTGTGTTTTTGCTGAGATGGCACGTTTTTTAAAGATTAATGCACTTAATTGGAGTTATTGTCTTTGTTATTGTTATTGATCAAGTGATAAAACTTTCCTCCCTGAGCTGCAAAGATTTATTTAACTATATTTTTAACTCAAATTAAGAAAAATTAATTGCAACAAAGTAGAAATTTCTGACTAAAATACGAAAAAATTAGCTTCATAATTTTTTTTTTTGAAAATAAGAAAAGGTAAGTTGTGAACGAAACTTTCTTTTTTTTTCTTGATATAGAATTTTTTTATACTAGCACAAAAATAAACCAATATAAAACATGGACGCAATGCAGAGACGTGAACAAAAACCTCACTTCTGTGATCCGTTTAACCCGATTCCAGCTTAGTGCTGAAAAAAATATTAAAAGTTAACCATGCCATGCTTATTATTTATCAAGTTATTTAAGTAGGAGTGAACGAACATGTATACTTGATGATTAGATATATTGGTCATGCATTTGTTTTATAACGTGTTATTGTCTTCTTCTCCAATGTCATTATGTCTTAAATTCGATCAAGGTCAAGGTCATGAGTTTGCGATTTTTTAAGGCATTACACTAAAAATCATTACAAAATATATTATTGAAAAATTTCGGTAGTTACAGTACTTTACAGTAGTTACAGTAATGTACTTACAGTACAGTAGTTGCAGTAATGTACTTACAGTACAGTAGTTGCAGTACTTCGACAGGGAAATTTATTTTTTAAAAAAAACTTTTTATTTTAGGGGCAAACACTTATTTACCAGCCTTTTTTAAAAATATCTCAAAAAGAAAACCTACTATATCTTAAAAAATGAAAACTTTAAATATTGTAGCCAATTTAGGCTCTCCTGGGATGATAATTTTTATATGAAAAACATGAAAATAAATCACGTGACAGAATATGACAAGATATTTGGAACGTTTGAATATTTGGACGTTTTTTGGAAAGTTAAAAGGATAGTCTACTTACCTTTTTACGAAGTTTAGCTAACAGATTTTTAGAGACTTAGCTAGTAGTCTTTAGCAAAACTATTCTTGAAACTTTCGCTCTAAAAATTTATTCTGTAGTTTATAAAATTCTTGGAATCACTAGCTATAACTTGTCAAGTTCTTTCATCTTCAATAAATAAGTAATAAAAGATTAAGGTGTCTACAATAAACTAAGGCTAATTCAAATTAATTTTTTATTCGTTATTTGGATTAGAATTGTTTTGTTGATTGTAGAAAGTCTTCAATGTTATATTCGCCTTAATGGTACAGATACAGAAATATACGAGCATGCGCAGAAACAGATTGTGGATCATTTAATGTACGATTAAATATCTTGCACAACCCAACTATGTAACTTCCTAAAATGTCAGTTGCTCAATTTTTGAAGTTTATTTTTTTTGACAATTTTTATATTTGTTTACAGAGGATAACATTAATAAACCAATCCTTTATCATTACATGTTTAATTCAAACATTAAGTTTCCTTTCTGACCAATCATAAGCAATGTTATTGTTTTCTATACTAATTGCACGTTCGAATTCCAATGAATCAATTGCCGATTATTTGAGGAAATTATCCTTTTCTTAATTTCATTCAAGTCTAATAACGTTTAATTAAAAGCCAAATCATGTTTTTTGATGGATTCAATCTTATATGTTCTGACGTCATTTATAATAATGAAGGGTCAATAATATTTAATTGCAATCGATGATTGAAGTAGTTTTTCCCTTTAATATTTAATTTCCTTTCAAGAGCGTTTTCTTGTTTTTGTTTTTCATAAGAAGATGTTTCATAAACTTTCACAAATGAAAATCAACAAATCCTAAAGAATTTTTTTTTTTTCAAAGTTTTTTTAAACAAATTTTGCAGTTCAGGTTCTGATGAAATTTTAGTGGGAGTCGGATTTAGTCGGATCTTAATAAACAACGTGCGTCGTTTGGTGCTCAGCTACAATAAGAGTGAAAAAAAATATTTTGATAAAGAAATTTCTCGTAAAATAATTCCCGAAATCTTAAAAACACTAAGTAGTTTTAAATTAGCCAAACTTCATGATTTTGGATCGATGTATCATTTAAACATCTTTTTTTCTCCCCTTGATCATATCCTATTACTTCCACAATGTAATCAAGTTAAGTTCCATGATTCATGATTTTTTTAGCACAATATATACAAAAAACCATTCCGATTGTTTGTGTAGATTCAAACGGAACACTAAATTACGCTATGGTGGTATATACCTAAGCTAGATATAAAAGACACCAACATTAAATAATGAACCACATACCACATCCTACGTAGAATATCCATAGAATACATAAGCACTTAATACAAACAAAAGCATGCTTTAGATTATCCATCCAAGTTTTTATACGCAACAAAACATCAAAAATATAATTTCATTCATTACGTGGGAAAAGCATTGCAGACAGCATGCTAATTAGATCATTTACATTCGTGTATTAAGTAGGAAATATTTTTATAATAAATATATAAATATGACTTCAAACACGATATGACCACATAACAACTGCATGAGAAAATATTTTCTATAGTAAACGACAATGCAAATCAAGTAGTTGTTATTAAAAAGCAAAACGATTTTCTTCTACAGTATGTAGCGAAATTTATAAAAGCCACCCGGTTGACATACATATGTCAATAAACAGCGACAATAAGTAGTGAAAGTAGATACACAAATAGAGAGAGTAGATAAATAACAAGTAGCGATATTAAATAGCAAAAATAGATAAGAATAATAGGTAACTAGCAACGGCAAGTGGCAGCAATAAGAAGTGATAACTAATAGGAAGCAACGATAAACATCAGAAACAGGGAGCGATAAACAGGGAGCAAGCAACAGGGAGCAAGCAACAGGTAGCAAGAAACAGGGAGCGAGAATAAGGGAGCAAGAAACAGGGAGCAAGCAACGGGGGACAGGGAGTAAGAAACAGGGAGCGAAGAGCAGGGAGTTAGTAACTTGGAACAAGAAGCAGGGAGCAAATAGGGAGCAGGCAACAAGGAGCAAGCAACAGGGAGTAAGGCCAAATACCGACAACATCAAGGGAGATTGTAAACCTGCAATAGTAAGTAACAATATGCGAAAAAAGGCAGAATTTCAATTAAGACAATATTTCAAAACATATGTCAGTAGTTCTATATATTGTTCGTTGATATCTTGTGGGCATACACAGAGTAAAGTATTTGAATGTCAGTTGTTTTTTTTGTAGCCCAATTCTTCATTAAACATGGGAGTTATACTTATGAATCGGAATCGGATCCAGGTGTATCCTGATCAATATTAACCCGATAGTTTTTATCCCGTTAAACTTATATTACATATCACCTAAATCTTTTTTAGTAGCGCACTTTTTAACAAGAAGGTTGAAAGTTTCTTGAATTCCGTCATTTTTTTTTGCAGATATGTCTAATCTGCTCCCTTCTATGATATTTGTATCGTCACCTTGGAGACAGCCGCTATCCGTTTTATTTCCAACAACTACAATGGGAGCATCACGGCCTTTTAAACGGCTTATTTCAAAAAGTACTTCGATTATTTTCATAAAACTACTTTTGCTGTCTTGTGAATAAACCAATAAAAATCCATCACATTTTCTAACAAATTCTTTATAAATAAATACACATTTCTTTGAAAAGTCTCCTTTAAAATCGTAGATTTCTAGATCGTATTCTCTCAGTGTGTTATTTACACTTACGTATATATTAGTATCGTAAACATCTTTCTGTAAGTTAGCTTCTTCACATCCTACATATTTACTGCATATAGTTGTCTTCCCCACACCAGAATCACCTAGAACCAGCAGTTTAAACAACCCATGGTTCGCTGAATCAGTATCACTATTGCAAGAACTACTTCTACTGTTCATACTTATGGATCGAATTCGTGTCATCAGGGCGTTAGCTGAGTGCGACCTACATCGGCTAATTTTACGTTTGAATTGTTCCATGACTGCTCGTTAAATGTAACTACACGTTGGCTTCTCTTAAGTTCTCTTTTATAACCGCCGCAACTGAAATATGAATTAGATAGGAGAAGGAATCATAAATCAATAAAACTTGAGATAAACAACAACGTTATATTTTAACGTTAGATTTAATTGCAATAAAACGAGGTAATTAATCGCATGCGATTGATATGAAATAAGCACGTCATAATATAGAACGGAATTATAAAATGTTCCATTTCTTTTTATTCTTAGAACTATCAATCACAGCAGTAGAAATGTAGGATTTACAAAACCGTATTTTATTATAAAATTATCTTTTTAATAAAGATCTATTTAGCGTAAGAATATAACATTTTTAATTTTTTATATATTGATTAATGTAAAAAAACAAATTATATATTCAGAATACTCGTCAAAAATTCAACTTCCAAGCGCAATTCTTTTCTTTGTTAAGAAAAACTATAGCATTATAAAAACTACATTTACCTAGTATATTTATAAACTTGAAGCCTGGGAACTACACTAATTTCTTTGTGGTTGCTAAAAATGATTGCAACTTTAAGAAAATGAAACACGTAAAGATAGATGTACTTATATAAAAAATTGATGATTGAAAGGACAGTAATTCTATTTATAAGAATCTTAAAATTGGCTTTAATCATTTATATAATGGTAGCTAGTAGTTACTGAACATAAACAATTAATTTCTTGCGAATACAACTTTTTGACGTATTGTTTTTAGTGCGTGATTTTGAACTATAACTTTTAAAATGTAAACATTTTTTATTTTTTTTTGAACTATTGGATTCTTCTCTTTTTTTTTAAAAAAGGCACCAATGATGACAAGTTGAATATGAAAATTCATGTAAATTTGATAAGTTTCTAGATTCAGACATAAAACTCACCAAATATGACCTTCGATGAAGACGATCTTGAAAACAAAGGCGATATTTTAAAGGCTTTTCTGCGATGACTTGTTGCTAAAAACACACACGAAAACAAAACTTGAAAAGGAAGCTTCTTGATTCACGTGAATATAACTCTATCCAAAATTTTTCTAATAAGTTCACAAAATTTATTTGATACTTGAATTTTCCGAGCCATATATTAAAAGTATTTTACCCTTAAACGTGACAAAGAGATCTGCTGTGAAACTGAAACTTAGAATTTCTTTATTTCTAGCTACCATTATCTATTAATTAACACGCTAATAGATGTAACTAGAAAAAGTAGACAAGGAGAAAAGAAAACCCAGTGGATCTTATTTGCTGGCTGTTTCTCCTATTTAAATTGCCAAGAAAATATATAACAAAATCTAAACAAGAGTTAAAGTTTAAACTGAAAGCAAATTGATGAAGATAAGGTAAATTAAAATATAAGTGAATTATCAATACAAGGAGAGAGTTTCACCGTCAGTTAGACGGTCATATACAGCTGTTTTTATCAATAAATGGCGAACCAAATTTTTGGTTCTTGTGAACAAGACAAAAACAATATCATTGCTTAATTTGATCTTATCAAAGAGAATCATCAAATGAACTCGTTTATTTTAATGTTCATTTTATATTTTGCTTTATCTTGTTTGTTTGTGAAAATGTATATCATAAAACAAATAGTTTTTTGAAACAGTGAAGTTTTTCTATTAAACGAATTTTTGTTGGTAAACATAAGAAAAAGGAATAATTTGAAACAGCCACAAAGGTAAGGGCACGAAATAGTCACAACCTGATATTTGACATAACTGCATTAAGTGACAGCAAAAATATTTTAATTTAATCTTTTGACTATAATCCAATCACATAGTTGGTTCCTTACCAATTCAAATTGGTACTTTACCAAAACCAATTGGTAGTAGTAGCTAGTAGTAACCATTTATTTAAAATTGAATTACAAATAGTATACAATACAGTAGTAGCTAACTAATAGACATCTACAAATACACAAAATGAAAAAAAATTAAATAAAATTAAATAGTGTAAATATATCAAAGTAAAATTCTTCTATTTGTTCTGATGATTCTTTTGATTTTTATTTTAAATTTTTCTATGGAACCCATACTTTATGGAATTTATCCCAAATCGGAAAGTATATGTTTTCGTAAAATTAATTGTTGACTAGAGTCGGTTTTACGCTCCTTGCTACATATCTATAAACCGTTCTAAGTTTACGCTTGAGTATTCTTTCAGTTTTATTGGGTCAGATCCCGTCTGGCTCGAAGTTTAATTACGAATGTAGGTCCTTGTTGCGTGTCTGCACGTGTTAGCTTTCCTTACACATTAATGTTGGATTGATATTATAGCATTCTTTTAATACAAAAATATGATGACATGATGTTGTTTATAAAAACAGTTTGTTTTTGTGAAAAAACTTAAACCAACGTTTAACATCCAAGAGAAATCAATACCTCTCAAACTTTTTAACTAGTTAAAACTCGTTTTTTACTCGATTACTTCATCTTTTTCCCATTTCTTTCTTTTATGGTTGTTTTCTCTAGTGTATTACTTATATTTTTGTTTTATTATAGACAATTGTCTTGTGAATTCTGGATAGAGTTCGAAATATTCGCACATTTTAATAAAACAAACGTTTTGTTTGATTCGATCCTTCTTAAATCATCACGAAGAAGCTTCTGGTTATTTATTTACCATAAAAATACAAAGACTTTTGAGTGATATTAGCTAGTATGTTCTTTTATAATCATTGACAACATAAGTGAATTAGTCGATTTATTTCGACGAGCTATTTAAATAAAAAGTTGTTTTAATGTTTTCTAGTTAAAAAATCCTTGGCTCTTTAAATGTTTGATTTTGACTTGACTGAATGTAACGTAAGATGATCAAAATATTAAACAGATAAAAGATACAGAAAAACTAGGTCAAACCGAAATTCAGTGAAAAACACTATTAAAATAAAACACCAAATGCTTTTCAAAATTTGCATTTTTCGAATGGCTAATAAAAGTTCTTCTGAGAATTAATAGGCTACTTGACGGATGCGAGAACTCCACGTCTGCACTGTACGATCAGAATGTTTCCGCTAGGAACTCATTATTTTTAAAGTAGATCTTTGACGTAAAGACGGAACCTTAGGAAATAAGAATATATAATATCATTAATATAAAGTTCAAAGCTGGTGGAAAAAGACAACAAGAAAACATTTTTTGACAGAGTGGCAATTTATAATTGGTAAAGAAGTTATATGTTATTTGGCCGGTTATGGATTTAGCGGTTTTCTGAAAAAACAAATATTGAACTGCAGCAACCATTTTCAAAAATATGAAAAGATTGAAAATATGATAAAAACCTTTGTATTGAGATCTAATTAGAAATTTTGTAAAAACAATTCCAATTGTAAAGGAGTTTTTGAATTAGAGTTTTATATGGTCACATAGGTTAAGTTAAGATAGAAATAACGTCTTTATAGTCAGTCTCAATGT
>JAUELD010043501.1:0-28267 GCA_031471615.1 Aglantha digitale
CAGTGTTGTTAAAATTGTAATTTTAAATAAATTTGTAGATTTATTTTGCTGATCGGCAGAAAATATATAATTACTTATTCAAATCCTAAAATATAAGTCACAGTGTAACAAAATTTGGTATGAACATATGGACGCATTGACATTGCTCTATGAAAATTAAGGAATTTCTCTTTGATAATGCTGCTATTTTTGCTGATGTCAGTTAAAATGTTAAATTGTCAGATTGATATTAATTTTGTAAATTAACAATTAAAAAAATCTGACCAAAATTTCGATTTTATTCCCCAATAGCTAATTTTGTCTGCCATTTCGAACCAAATCATAATATCATGATAAGCCTGGTGGTCCAGTGATTCTGTTAAAAATAAACTATTTAATATATCTGAATAGATGCAATGCACTCAAGGCGTAACTAAGAGTTCCTGGAGCCCTTTGCTGGGGGTCATATTTCAGAAATGAAAAAAAATTCAGGTTTGAATTTTTATTTTCTAAAAAACCTCATGCAGCTGTATGGCTACGGATACCATAACATTGAGATTATAGCTTGTACTGTTTAAAAGTTATGTAAAATACAATTTGCCTTTCTATTCAGTGTCAGAAAAACTTCTAATTTTGGATTTTCAAATGGCTGTATTTCAAAAACCGCTTAAAGCTATTGGCAGAATTTTTTTTTGGTAGGTTTTTATATGATAAATTGAGAGGTAGTATATCACACCTTAAAAAATATTATAAAAAATGACTCTTCATAGCAACCATTTGAAACAATACAATGTAAAACATGATTCTTTTTTATGCTTTAAATAAGCTACTTTAAATTAATACTGTGACCAACATTTTCGACATTTAGCATTTTAAACATGTTTGTAGAGATTTTTTTATGCTAGTTGTTTAAATGCATTTGAAATGCTGTTTTTTGAACGCTTAGGTTTAACAACATGATTTTGTGAAATAAGTTTAGGTGTAAAAATTTGAATGATTATAATGAATTTTATGAAGGCAGAAAGAAATAAATAAAATATCTTAAATTTTAGATTTTTAGATTTTTTTTTTATAATTCATTTGCGTTAAAAAAAAAAACATTTTTAAAATTATTCAGTTTCATACATTTAATTGTTTTTTTAAACAATGCAGACATTTGAAAAAAATAAAACAGCCGGGTGTTTATTCCCAGCATGCGTTCTGATTGACTTGCCTATACATGCTGATTTTCAAAAGAACGTCTTTTTAGAATTTATTTGCAATGCATTGTTTTCTATTAACACATTTAAGTATGATAATCTTAAAAAAGGAGAAAATAACAATTTAACAGTTTTTACCACTAATCACTGAGACTTGTAATTGGGTTTTATTTTTAATAATATGATAATACTAAACACTTTAAGGTAGAAAAATATTTTCCATGTCTTTATTTTTATATTCATTTTAAATCAAGTTTTCATACATATGAAAGTTGTAATTTTTATTTTAGGGGATTGGTTAATTTTACACTCACATTTTCATTCAATGTCATTAATATTTTTTTGAGGGTTCCCATTTTAACAATATTGATTCTTAATGGACCCACATTTTACCCACTAGTTTTTCATTTTTATAACCCTTTCACATGAGTTATCTGGGATAATTTCAGTAGAACCCACAACACCCTTAAATGGACCTGTTCAGCTTTACCAGGGCGTGATTGGACGTAAATTGGGCCAATAATTAACCAGCTCTTATGGTTTAAAACTTTTATCAAAAGAATCAAAAGTTGAAACCTTTAAGTTGAAACCTTTATGATTAATCATCTCAGTTTACTCAAAACTAAACTCTGACGTGTTGAACTTTTGCTCTAATTTCAAAACAGTTAGTTTATAGACATTCTTCCTTTTTGATTGTATCTTAGCGTATTAACGATATATTGTATAATTTTTTTATATTTTAGTTAACAAATAATCAACATCATGAGTGTATTAACAGAAAAAGAAGCCCTCCATCGTTCGAGGGCCTCTTGTTTACAAAATGTAAAAAATTTGAATTGTTGGGGTAGCAATATCCATGATATATCAGTTATAAGAAAAATGATTAATTTGCAAGTTTTAAACCTAAGTGCCAACAATGTTACTACGTTGAAAGACATTTGTTATTGTCCGCGTTTAAAAGAAATCTATTTGCGTAAAAACCAGTTAAAATCGATTGATGAAATCAAGTACCTGAAAAATTTACCTCAATTAAATGTGTTATGGTTAGCTGATAATCCATGTGCAATGGAAGCTGGATATCGTGATATTGTTATAAATAGTTTACCAAATTTAAAAAAATTTGATAGCTTAGAAATAACAGAAGAAGAACGAAACAGGTGTGCTAAACATGTTAAAATCGAAGAAATTGATTTACCAAATTTCGAAAATATGGATTTAAGTCATACGTTAACTTTTGATGAAGTTAAAAGTAAAACACATTTAAGTTATAACGGCAGTGAAGTTTCGAAACCAAAAGGTTCCATGTTTAGTAGACAACCACAGAACAAAACAGTACCTGAACAAAAGTTTCATAATGAATTGATTCAGTCATCTGTTGATATTGACGCTGCAAATAAAAGAAGAAGTGAATTGGGAATAAAAAACTTGAATATTTCATCATTGTCTTTTAATGGTTCTACCCATAATTCTTTGTGTAAATCATACAATGATAAAACCAGAAACGCAAATATTTTATCAGCTATATATTTATTGATGAATGATCTTGATGAGAATGAGCTACATGAGATCAGTTTACATGCCAATCAATTAGTTGTAAAGAAAACAAAGAATAGCATTGTTGTTGCTCCTGAACAAAGTTTTGAGTGTGATTATTAAATCATTGTGCACATGTATTTTAATAATAATAAAAAGTTTCAGACAGTACAATCTTTTACTCAACCTTTATGATCGACCAAGATTTCGAAAACATGTCCTGCCAAAAATGAGTCTAAAATAAAATATAGAATCTATTCGAAAAGCTAAATGAAACCTTTTTTTTAGTTTTTAGTCACTATTTTAAAATGAATACTGTATAATCATACATTGCAGTTTTGCATTATTTACCTTGGGATTATAAAATAAACTACAAGCATTTTCCAACCAACATCATATTCTTTGCCTAGGATTCTGTTTTCGGCAGTCACTTTCTACATTTTAACAGAGTCTAAAAATATTGATTTATATCAGTTTACCCTACTATTAGGGATAATATGAGGTTTAGTATTTAAGGGGTAAATTATATATGATATTTAAATAACAAATTGATATTATATTAAGTGTTTTATTTAGCCAATATTATATTTGTGTGTGATTATAGTCACTTGTATCCTTGTATTGACACTTGTATAAGACAGACACTGTATAAGGTTGGCCAAATCAGCACCTTGGTCACTGTAAATAAGAAAGAAAAACCTGTATTGATTAAGTTATGAATATAAAAATTTTTAAAAAAACTTTTGAATTGTATTCTAATATAATCCAAAAATAAAAATTTGTTCTTGTAATTTTTGTAATAGTTTAAAACATGCACCCAATGATATATTTTGCAAATTTTGGCTCCAAATATTTTGTCATCAGAAAAATAGGACATCAAAAGATTCTGTTAAAAATATTGTAGACTAGCTACCATAATTTTTTTTTTACCATATTGTAATTCTTTATGTTTCTTCAAGAGGAAACTCAAAAAGCCATGACTTTATAGGTTTACCTCAACACACAAATTTATTTTAAATTCAAACCATTGTATTTTTTTAAAGTATATGCACAGAGCAAAGTTATTCAATTGTAAATAGTCTTTGATTAAGATAGTTATGAAAATGCAGTAAGTCAGGCCTTCGTAATTGTTTATGTATTTGTGACAATCTAGACAAGGCTGAGAACAAAATTTAGATAAAAGACACAATTCCTAAAATCTGGTATTAATCCTTTTATACAGTTACAGTTGATCAATATTATTTCATTTTTTAAAAAATTACGCTACTCATAGAGATTTCTTATGCATGATCTAGCATCAAAACTTTAAATATCACTATCTTAATGTGAACACAGTGTGTTTAAGTGTGAACATTTTTTTAGATTTGTGAACATTATTGAACAGTGTTTTTACAATATTTTGTATAGAAAAATAGCTTTGTGTAATTTTTCTTTCGCCACTAAAAGTCATACTTTTATGTTACTACTTTTTGCTGGAACTAATTTTCGCATAAATTTAAATTTTTTTAAATCTCTTTGGTAATCTAGGCAGGAATTTAATTTCGCAGATGTCCAATGAAGCTAATTTCACGAAGGACTGAAAATCAAATAGCAACTATTCAAAGCTAAATAAACCTTAAAATGGCTTTCAAACTCTGTTATTTATATCCATATTATAGCAAGCAGAGTATTCTCATAAGACATAATTTTTTTGTCAAAATACTGCTTATGATAGAGCAGCAAGGAAATGAATACTTTGAAAATGTAAAAATTCTGCAGGATTATAATTTCACAAATTTCAGAAAGTCTACATTTAGTGGGAATTTAATTTTGCCAGTTTTCCTGAAAACATAAAAATTAGTGTCATTAAAAGAAGTTTTGAATCGTTAAAACCTGTGTACTGATAAATGGTATATTCAATTATTACTGATTAAATTTTCGAGAAGAGTACATTTAAAATAAATTCAAAGGTGTTTTTTTTTCTTTCCAAAGCCATTTACCTCATATTTTTTTTTTTATTATTTATTATTCTGTTATATTATTTTTGTTTTATTTTTGGTCTGCTATGTGAAAACTTTTAAAATTTTATTCTAGTTTACTTTCATTATTAAGGGGAGCATAGCCTCTAGAATAAATTTGTTTTGTACAAAGATTTGAATATAATGAAAATGTCTGTGTTTTATGGTTTGTAAGAAACGATATAAATTATATTGAAAGGTTGCATGTAATAAATGCCTAAAAAAGGTCCCATAGCTAATTTATTTTGGTCATAGTCCTAAAAATTTGTTCAACCATTTGTTTAAATATCTAGACCTGGCTATAGAGACCTAGTTTCTTTTAGTTTTAGTCTAATTTTTTTCTTCAATTTTCTGCTTAAATATCTAGTAGAAAATCCTGAAAGAAGTTTTTGTATTTTCTATAATTCAAGTTGACAATTTTTTGTTTTCTTTAATAAATAAATAATTGTATTGATTTAATATATATTTGTTTTACTGTATGTATAGATAAAATCAGATTAAAGGAAATATTTTTTTTGCTTAATATTATCAATGAATAACTGCTGTATCAATATATGGAGCATGTTTCCGTTGGCAACTATAGAACACACGATCAACCAAAGAATTTCGCCATTAAGTATGTATTTTTTAAACCCAGTTATTTTTATTCATTTTCTATGATGCAATGTCTTAAGTTTTCATCAATAAATAAACGTTTAAAATCCATTATCAAGTTCAGAATTCTACTCTAAGAATTCCAGGAATAAAATATCAATCAAGTTACACTTTATTAAGTTACGCTTTATCTGAATATATATATTCTATATATATATTCTTTTACTTTAAAAGGATTAATTATCCTGAATTGAATAAGTTGAACTAATATTTGAATGCACAGCTTTCAATATTCTATGGGTTAACCTCACTCTACCATCTATCACCTAAGATCATATTGATGAAATGATTTAAAATTACTGTATAAGATACTGCTGTGTTAGGCTGTTTTGCAGATATAACATCTTCAAGGTGGCATTCCAGACTTAAATGAAATAGGCTTGATTTTTCTTAGGGTGCAGTTTTGGTTCACAAAAGGATGACATTTCATCCTGCAGAAAGTTTTTGGTCTTATACAGTTTTATGACTGTGCTTGGCCATTTGCATGTTTATGTTCATGTTTTAGGGTTGTGTTCAGTAAGGTGACACCTGCCAATGTTATTCCGTCAACTCAGTTGCGATCATTAGAGCTAGCAGCTACAGAAAATGTGAAGCAAGCTTCCTTGGAATTGATCAATCGAAAAAAAAATGATGAGCAGGAAAAAGAAGAAGTCACAATACAATGGCAAGAGAAACTGTTTAGTGAAAAAGATTTTGAATTTTACCAAAATCCGTTAAATTCTCAAACATCGTTAGGAAATAAATATCATGAAGATGTCACTGAAATGTTGAGGTTTGTTTGTTGCTAATGTCGAGAACTTTTGGGTGTGATTTGGAAATAAGATATTTTTGATTTTTGCTTTCTATTACAGTAATTGGAACTAGCATGTATAGGAAATATTTGAGTTATTGTAAGGCTTACATTCATGAAAAAGTAATTTCTGAAATTAATTTCATAAGCTTAAACAATGGTTGTAATTGTCTTTGCTGGGATTCTATAATGGGGTCATATAAATCCAGTTGCCTCCTTAGGTAACACGATTATCTTTCAACTTTTTTACCTAAAGTTTTAAGAACATATCATTAGTTTAAGTAATAGTCACCATGGTAATTTTATACAAAAAAAATGATAGCATGGCAACAGGGTTTAAAGCTCATTTTTTTATATAAAGCAATATTCTACAGAATCTTTTGCTACTTAGTACCAAAGTTTTGTAACTTTATTAGTCTTAGTTAAATCTACTTATCGATTGCGGTTTTTAGATATTTATTCTTCAACATAGCAAGTAAAGTTGTGATCATTTTTATATTTATTTTAGATCATGAGATTATTGAGGTTGTATGTCTAGTAACACTCCCTGCAAGGTGCCTTTCTAGTGACTTAACAGTATAAATCTTTTTGATCAAAATGTTCATATATTTCACCTTTAAAAATAAAATAAGTTGAAAACACTTCATTTTTGATTTGACATAATTTCTTTGATAGAAACTTTGGTGGCCGCATAAACAAACGAATATTTACTTACACTGACAATGACTCATCGTCTGTTGTTGAAAACATACGCTATGTCACTCTATCCTCAGATGAAGTTGAAACAAGTTTAGTACAGAAAACGAAGAGCTTAAAACTAGGTAACATGAAACGACCTGTTACAACTACTGCTGCTCAATCTGGTTTACGAAAACGTCAAAACATTATTAATTATGAGCCATCGGATAATTTTAAAAACACTCATGTTATCACTACACCATTGAAATCAATGAAAATAATGGTGGACATGGGTTATAAAGATGTGAATGGTATACAAGTGGAAGATGAGAGAATCTTGTGTGAAATCTACGTAGGTGTTCTGATTACTTTTTAATAAATTGTTCTGGTAATGTTTAATTCCAGTCAAATTTTTATAGGCTGGACCGTGGTATCCCGATTTTTTTAAATGAAAAATGTGTAGAAAGTTGTGTTGACAGACCCCTATTTTATCTCGTAACTGTAGCTTATACAGGCCTACTGTTATGTATATAATAAGCAGAAGTCGAGCATCGAAAGCCAGATTTTTACAAAGGACTATATACTCCTCAGACTGGAACTAAAAATATATATATATGAAATCTGTCATCTCTGTCTACCCATGCACAACTTAGTTTCCACTGAAACTATTTATTAGTTTTAGAGAATCATTTGTCTACCAAATTTATGATTAGTATTTTACATATTTTATTTATAGTTAAAGCCATCTAGCCATCTTATCATAAAAAAAACAATACAGTACTCAAGCAAAGTATCGAAAATCTTACTAAAATCTTATTTGCTTATAGCTTAACTCGAATGGCTCACTCATAACCAAACCAGACATTGGTGATAATGAAGTGCACACGTTAGAAACAAACTATGGTGTGCGATGTGTCTACCAGTACACGCTAAAGCACATGTCACCAGTTATGACGACAGAAGAACAAGAGCAAGAAGCTCGTTTGATCAACGAACTTTACGCACGTCACGAACAGCTGAAAATATCGCAGATTGGAAACGAGTTTTATCCAGTAGTCGACTCCAATGAGCTATATGTTTATAGTTATTTTGAGATTGAATGTGCACGTAGCTTTGAGTACGACAGTTTATATGTACAGTATATGCTGGATTTACCAGATAATTGGAATTGTTTTAATAAACATCAGTTGTCAGGGGTTACTCAGAGTTGTGCTATGAATTCGGTAAGTACTAATCAAAGTTTAGGAATGGTCTTTTCAATTTTACTGTATCTAACAACTATTTAAGTGGAACCTTGCATTGGATGTTGTGGTTACTTTTTATATTAGTCAGAATATTTTCTAAGAATTGATAGAAATTAGAAATCCCTTCTATGTTCTGCATTATTAAGAACATAGAAGGAATAAGCGGTGTAAAGAATTATTACATGCACAAGAAAGGGACACCAAGCTTTGACAGAAATAATCAATAAACAAAAAATATTAACAATAATAATAGTTAAATTGATTTTCAATGCCTTTTTTTATTTTTACTTCTCCTTTGAACGCATACAATTTTATACAAGAATCATATGTCAGATTGATTCATTCAATTCTACTTTGCTCGATTTAGAATGGTGTTGCACATTTTGCCTTCCCCTTCGAATTTCATTTATCCACCCAATGGAATGCGGAGCAACCTGCTGCATTTTTAGAGTGGCCCATCTTGTATTTACAAGTTTATTCTCTCGATTCGTGGCAACGTCACCGTATAGAAGGGTATGGGTATTGCCAGTTACCCGATGTACCAGGTAAGCTAAGGATACTGTCAACACGCCGATATCTGTTTACTCGTAGATTTCTGCGAAATACTAAAAGTTTGAGCAAATATCAAATACTTGTTTGATAGAGGAATAAGAAAATACCTAATTTGTGTATTTTTATTTCCGACTCGACCTTGGTTGCTCGTAGTATATACCTTATTGTTTTTTCATCAATTTTCTAGCCATTGCAAGTTTGCACTCACTCTGTTTCTTAGTGAACTGCTATTCTATCTAAAATTAGGTATGTGGTGAGAGACTGAAAGTTTTGATTAAATATTTAGCTAAACGGGCAGTATTACCTGTAAATAAGACAGTTTAACTGGCATTGATACATCAATAGCTATTTTATGTTATGTATTTTTTTTTTTTACTTTACGTCGAGGTCTTTTTATGTATCTAGCTTAGGTGTATACACCCAGCTAATTTTGACCGACGCCTTCAGGTCATGGCGTAACTTAGTGTTCACATTTGAATCAACATAAGGTGCAAACTACGCCAGAACCCAGAGGCGTAGGTGTATATCATGCCTAAGCTATACATTCATAACATACCGAGGTTAAATAAAGAATACATAACATCGCTATTGTTACATCTAACGAATGTTTTAATCTACAGTACAATTTATACCTGTTTGTTAACCAGGTACTACCCGTGTACAAGTTGATATGTGGCGACCGAAAGGTGATAGCATGTTTGCTGAAGTGCAGCGGTTTTTTATCGGTGGAACTCCCGAATTGCAAGACCATACTTTCATACGCGGAAAAAGCGACACCAATAAACTGAATAGGTTTTATTTCAAAGCTGTTACTTCGGGGAATGTGATATTGAAATTAAATACTATGTTCCAGAGCAAGTAAGTATCAGTTTTCATTGCATGGTTTTTCAGTGTTTAAACAAATTTTCTCTAGCATTCATCTAAAATGAGTGTTCACAAAAAAATTCAAATGAGAAGCATTATATTTATTATATTATTCGCTCACAAGAAATTTGTTGTTCTGTAATTTGGCTCCACCTTAAAGGAAGGTGGCAACGTTTTATATAGTTCTCATTAGAAGTCAAACAGTACCCTCTGGTTCAAAGCAGTTAAGGGCTTAGTAGTTAACGTCGTTTACAAGTCATCAACGTCATCATGACGCCATCACAATAACCTACCCTTATTTCTAATGTGTAGTGAAATGCAACTTGCTAATTTAGAGTGGCGGATGAACATCACGAAGCTTCTAATGTGAACTCTAAATGGAGAAAGGTTTATGGCAGGAAGACAGGGTAAATATATATACATATATAGAGTTGTTCTATGATTAGTTCACGACAAGGTTGCTATGTTACAACCACCCATCTCCTCGTCACGCTCCATAAGGTTTTTACGTGAAATCCCCTTTACGTGAGGTCACGCTCGATAGAGGCAACCAACCAAGACACCCCCAGATCGGATCGATGGATATCGAAAGATATCGTTTGAATAATTATTTCCTGAACATTATTTTTATACTATGCGACCGATTCAAATTTATTGATAAACGCATGCAACAAATAAATACTGTATTGCACGAACAACAGTTTCGTGTAAATACGATTAATAATGTAATAAATGATTTCTTTTAGGTCGTTTGCTGCAACATTGGACCCCCTGACACATGTTTATAGTAAGCCTTCCATTTTTAGTAAAGTTATAGAAAAGAATACATACTAAATTGCAGGCAAGATTTATATGGAATTAAAGGCACTATTGCTATTTTAGAGGCAGGAGATAATTTCGTCAGAGTTTAACCCACCATGCCTTTAGTTAACCTTGTTGTTTTTATAACCCTGTTATAAAACCAAGTAGTGCTTATGGTGATTAAATGGGTTGATATATTCTGCTTATTCGCTATTAAAACCAGTCCTCCTAAAAATGGCGGAAAATAAAAAAAGCGGGGGAAGCGTGAATACAGGAGTATTCAATTTATAAATTTTTACTTACTGGTTTAGACGAAAGAGACGGGCATGGTTTTATTTTACATATTTCCAATTTTTTACTAACATTTATCAATGTATTTTTTCATTATAACCAAAAGTTTCTTACAAAGTAAATATGATATACTGTAAAATTTATCACTTTTTAACTGCATTGTTGTTGTCTTTAGACGCGTTTCAAAAAGCACGTAAGAGGATGCTAGCCGCACGGTCAACATTACCTTCTATCACGTGACATCAACGATGACGTATTTTTGTATATAATGTATATAGATCACATATTTATAAAATTTTTACAATTTCCAGGTTAATATTATTGACTATTTGTTTTGTTTTTATAACCCTTCATCAAACAATGGTTTTAGCTCGTGATTCTATTCCTTTTCAAGCCCGATATTGAGATCCGTGGCAGGGATTTGTATTCCGATGCATTAGTTGTTGAACTATTCATAGTAAAAAAGAAAATAATAAGGGCTAAGTAGGGTATTTAACGGGAAAATGTTACATGCAAAACTTTATTCTAGCGCTAACAGACGCTAAAAATATCAGAGTGAAGACCGCTTTTTATTTTATATTCAGGTGTTGAATTCCTGCTTAAACCTTTACACCTGGGCATGAGTGTTGTTTAGTATTATTTTTTAATTGTTTATATTTAGTACAGAGTTCTACTAGTCTTATAGTCACTAAAAGTTAAAAAATCAACAATTTATCAAAACATTTGTTCACGAAAGCAAGAAAAACATGATTAAATATTATACGAAACAAATAATAAAATATTAAAATTGACAGAATATCATCTTGAAAAACTTAGTTTTTCCTAATTATAACACAAACCATTTTAAAAGAAAAGAAATGCAAGTACTTGAACTTCAAGTTACACAGTTTCTAATCGGTTGTACCTTCATACTGGGTTTTGCTTGTCATATATATATACATATTACGTTCCTTCCACGTGCTCCAATTTCACCGTAAACATAGCTACAACAATTTCAAGGTTTCATTAACATACGAAGGAACGAAAAGCCAATTTATATGGTTGATTATTATTGTGAACGAGGCAAGAGTTGGTGAAATGATATTTGGACTCACAAGCTACATATAATCAATTTTTTCAACATTCATATTTATTGCCCAAACATTGAATTTTCAAATTTTTGCCTCGTTTTAATCAAGACTTTATTAACGAAAAAGTTTTTTTCTTGTCTGGCGTTTTTCTTTAGTAAGTAGTAGACATATAAACAAGTCTTTCCATTAGCCTACGAATTACGAAAAAATGGTTATACTGTAGGCTGTATATATGGTATAAGATAATTTATCCAATGGAAATGAAAATATTTCAAGCTGAAACAATAGACGCATGTTTACGTTTGTTTGGTACACGTTGATCAACAAACATTTATAAAAAAACTACTGCATAACATTTTCAAAGGAGCTGTAATATATTTCAGCATTTAACCATGAGGATGTTAGTTCTCTTAGCATCCCTATGCATAGTTTATGTTAGCAGTGAAACGGCTCGTTTAGAAGTAAGTACTTTGTTAACCTAATTTTTAAATTTAGTCTATGTTTATCAGACACTTAATAAGTTACCAAATGAAATTAAGTGTAACGAATTCTATTTTTCAGCTTCTCTTATCTTTTTATAAATTAAAATTGAACAGTTGTTTTGTGGAGATAGGTACTTTCTAGCTAGAAGTAGAGTGCTAACCTGTGCTTACACCTTGCGAATAAGTAAATTTGAGTCTATTTTAACATTTCACATAGGGTGTATTATAGAGTACAAATTATTTTTATTTGTAACCAATTTTTCATAAAGCTACTAATAGATTCTTTCAGTTAGGGCGGTAATCTGTGTTCTGCATTCAGGGCTGGACCACACTGTAATCTACTTTGGAGCTGAAACGATCCAAGATTTTATGAACTTTGTAAAGACTTTAATCTATTTACAGAAAAAAATGCAAGTCTAATAAACTTGCTCTTAATTTATTTTATACTATGCATGCATTTAATTTCATCTGGGTTGGCTTTGCTAATCTGTCTTGACTGAATAACTTGAGCTTTATATGATTTTATATATGTATGTATATAATATTAAGTTATGTTATTTTCTTGCTGGGCTATCTCGTCTTTATAGTATTCTTTATAGTATTGATCTCGTCTTTATAGTATTCTTCACCTACAGATAAGGGGGTATTATTAATTAAATTGGACACACCAAAGGCATTGTTTTCCCTTTATTTTCACTAAATCTTTCTTATTGCTACCAATTTTCATTGGGCCAATATGTATATTATATTTTTGGTATTTTTTCTGAGTGAGTGTACATGTATTCAAGAGAACATTATTTTTATCTTTGTTTGTTGGTTTTGTTAGAAGACTAATATAAATGTATTGGTTTGTATATATATGTATTGGTTATAGATATTTGTATTGGTTATCCTTAAAAACAAAAATTTTAATAACATTATTTGGAATACAAGAAATATTTTTTGCTTCATTTCATTTAAAGTCAATTTTTAAAAAATAAAAACATATCCTTCAAATAATAATGAACTGCTAAATATTAAGTTGAATAAAAAATAAAATTTGTTATTGATAATCATAACATAATTATTTTATGCTCTTTGGGATTCAAAACTAAAAATAATTGTATATATAATAAATGTTTATAAATATGAACAAACATGTAAATATAATCTAAAGTGTGTAAAAGTAGATGCAAGTTTAACCTATTGTTTAACGTACCAGCTACTTATTAATAAAATAATCTGAAAAAAATATAACAGGTTTTAAGAGATTCAATAAAAATCCTAAGTATTTATTCTTTTTTAATTTTTTAGACTTGTGGTGGGTGACGATTGAATCACCTTCCTAAGGTAAATATATATATAATTTGATGTTTTGTTTTGATTTGGTTTCTTATACATTAAATTTAGCCATGATGTTACATACTAATTTAAACTAAAACCTTCAGGGTCTGGCTTAGTAAGTGTCCTCAATATATCCTCTATAGAACTCTACCAGATTAACTTAAGTGTTGAATCTATAATAAGCTCACCTAGTCTTTTAATGAAAATTGGACTCCCAATTTTGCTGAAAGGAGTCGTATAGAATTAAGCTAATTTGTCTGTCACCTGCTTTTTACAATATTATTTCAAGTATGTGAATAATTAGTCTCAGGTCTAGTATATTTAAATGCTCCCATTCGCTATGGTGGTGTCAACATATGTACTTTTATAAACTGCTTATCAGACGATCTCAGACTGTCAGAGGACTCTAACAACAAACTCCATAGCAATGTTTTTGATTCCACCACTTTTTATCTAACTTACAATTTTTTTATCTTTGTATATGGGAATCCCAAATTTCACAACTTAATATTTTTAAATTTTAAAAAATCGCACAATTTCTTTTTGCAAAACACCTAGTGTCATGCCTAATTTCGGAAGACCCAAAATCAAAATTATTAATTGAATTTTCATTCAAGTTCTTTACCGACCTGCCAAAATGATGATGCCTCAAAAATATTTTAGGCTAAATCAAACCTAAACAACCAAATTTTTTTGTCTAAATTATGGATAGGGGTTGGAATCTGCACAAGTCTGTTTGACTAACCATGGTTAAAAACACACACAATTAACCAGTATTAACTACCATGTAACAATTTAAAATATATATTTTTGTTTTCTTTTTTCTTCAGGTGAAGGACTTCATTAATGATCATGCTCCATTATAGTATCCTTTACAATCAGTTATTATTTTAATCTTAAACAAAAACCTTCTAATGGTTTAAAACTACATCAAAGTTAGGTTGAGATTTGGGTGAGAGAAGAACAATAGAAAGTGGGACGACAAGAGTGTATAACCTGGTATAACTGACAGCGGTAGTAATCTTTAGTTGTAGAATGATTCCAACTGAAATCATGAATCATCCTTCTAACCTAAGAATATTGGTTACTTTAATGGATGATTATTTGAAGAAAGCTTTTTGTCTGAAATAGTTGAACAAAAAATCATTTAGAACCCTGTATGGTCGTACAATCTATGGCATATAGTTTTGTACTTCTGTTCGTGTAGTAATGACTTCTTCATTAAAGTTCACTCAAGTCTGTACTTTTTGATAGCCTTACACAGGCTATAGTATATGTTTTTTATTATTTACAGTCAAACTCATATATGTTGAACAGCCTAAATTTCGCACATATTCTATGGAGTACACCTGAATAACCTAGGTACCTTCCTCTCATGAACACTATTATCCCCATTTATCAGGCGTCATACGGTTTGTACAGGTTTACATATTTTCCATTTGTTTCACCTTGACAAAGTTTAGTGATAATTTTAAAATCGAATATATTGGAGGAGCTGATCCCGAGTTGGTTTTTGATAAAGAAGATGGCAGCGAAGAAGTGGTGAGTAGGTTGCTATTCATTTAGGGTTCGTAGTTCAGATTGCAAATTCGGATTTATTAACAAATTATTAGTGCTTTCGACTTTGAATCATAAGGACAAAGTAATAAATATTGGCTAGTAAGAAGAATAAATAAACTGCAAAATATATATATTACGTTTTTATTAAAGTATTCTATTTATTATGAATTTATTGTATTATGTTTAATGATTAATTAGTAAATGACCTATTGCTCTAAATGATAAAAATATGTGGATAAAGGAAGAAATTTGTATATTTCAGAGAGTACCTGTTGACCAGATGGAGACAGCCGAAATATGCGAACAGTTAGAAAAACGAGGTTACGTAAAGAAACCAAAAGAAAAAGTTCCAGAACCTCCAAAAGTTGACCTGTAACTTAAATTGGTTTAAATTATTTGCTAAATGCTTGCATTCAATTATTACTTCCACACATTTTTATTTATTGACGGGATATTTGCTTTCTACACTCTATGCTTATAAATTTAAGTTATTCGATGCCAATTTGAAAACATCGTGTTTATTTTCACTTTTTTTCGTGAATTAAGATGACAACCTGTTAGGGCAAAGACTTTTTTTAATATTTCAAACAAGTTTTATTTACTTTAAAAGAAGAAAGGAATACCGAAGATACTTTCACGAGGCGAAAAATTCGCGAAATTTAGGGAATTAACTTTGCGAATCTCTTCTTTTGACATTTGTCGCGTAAAGAAACTTTCGCGAATCACTTTTTAATCATTTTTCGCGAGAATAAACTTTGGCGATTGCACGAAAACATTTTATAAGAACAGTTAAAATACCGGGTTTTTTGTATTGTATAGTGTATTGTAGGTTAGCTCGTTTTAAAGTGCGTATATCTCTAGTTATTTTAACAGAGAAGATTTCTCTCAAGTAAAAATTCAACAAATAATTGTTACTTTACAGGAGACTTGCTCCAAGTACGAAACCAATTTTGTTAAACAGCCCTTTATATTATTCAGTTTATCATCTCTCAATCATATATGTAGGTACATACTTATAACTTTTTTTTTTTTTAATTTGTTAAACTTTTTACGACATTTTTATGAAGATCTGAACAATAAAGTTATTTGTTTGGATCTGATAACTTGTAATTTTGTAGTTTGTCTGAAAAAATTCTTCCAAATTAAAAACCCATTTTTTCTCTTTCCTCTATCTTGTCAGCATTAATCATCATAACTTAAAAATATATTTTTAAGTGTTATTTTAAGTATTTTGTTCGTGGCTGCTATAGTGTTATCCCATGATATCAATGTTACACAGGACCCCCTGACTTGGGGTTTAAAATATTTAACAATATTCTAAGTAAAGTATTAAAAATACATATCAGACTATTCCCGTTGATCATAAAACAATGGTTTTAAAATAATTCTTCATTGTGCGGTTAGGGTTAGAGGATTGTGTGACATGATTAAAGAAGGATTCCTAGAATAATGAGTGTTGCATATTATACATGTTTTATTTACATTTTTGTTACATTTCTTCTTCAATAAAATTTCATCACTTAAACTATTTATTTATGTTTGTCAACAGCTTGATTACTTAATAAATAAAAACATTTGTTTACGTTAACATCAAAATTTAATTTGCTTATCTATTAGAAAAAGCTCAAAAATGCAGATTTAAAGTTTATTTTAGTTTACGTCAAAATCGTGTCTCGTTGAATTTATGAAGGATTTATCACTATCAATAAAATCATTTAATTAGAGTACAAATCGATAAGTTGCCACGATTTTTAAGTAGATCGTCACCATCTATTATAAATTGTACACAAAAAAAGTCACAGAGAAAGATCAGAAAGTCATCTTTATTGTATTAGATCTATGCTATACTAGATTATAGTAAGCTTTGCATATTTTACAAGATTATTAGATGATACCTAGTTTCTTTGGTCGTGTATAAATGTAAGTAAGTTCGATCAATATATGAACAAAATTTAACAAAGAGTAAAGATAAAGGAGAATTCTTCTGTCTTAAACGAATGTTTATTTCATCTTAATAATAGTAAACAATAGTTACATTAATTCAATGGTAACGAACATTTCAACGGTAAAACTGTCAAAAGATTCTTCCAAACATTTTGGATATAACAAAACCGAAGATTCATTCGTAAACTAACTTTAAATTTGCAACTTTATTCATTCTGGAGTTTTTTTTTTCTACTATTTCTCTATCTTCATTTGTAAGTTTAGTATCCATTTGGTAAAAATGTGTCATTTTACGAAGTCTTATTAAAACTTTGCCATGTGTAACACTCTTTATTTCTTTTAAAATCGGAATTCCGGAACAAACCGGTTACTGGATAATACAATGGTAAATAATCCGTTGGCTCATACATTTTGTTGCATATAAGGCTTCTGACGTTACACAAGGGTGTTAATATCGGTACCATAAAGGTACTAACACATGAGTGCTGACAAGTTATCCAAAAATTTACTTCGATCCTCCGTTTTGATTTCTATAACTATATACAAAAACGATTTCAATTATTAACTCGAAAAGCTGATTACGGTGAGATGCTTATGAAATATAACAACATCACCATACCTGTGGGATCAAAAAAGTCATGATGAATACGAGATTTCGTTTTCTCTCCAGCTTGTCTGAATGCTGCACCAAAAAAACTAAAATAATAATGAAATACGCAGTTTTGTGCAATGTTGTTTAGAGAAGTTAAACTCAGCTTGATTTGCCATAAGTTGAGCTCACTCCATTTAAATGTCGTACCATGCCAAGCAGAAACTCAATAAAAGGAATACAAAATGGCGGCTGTAAAAATAAAATGTTTTTACGTCAACAAATTGGGGAAACAAATCGAGAAAACATTGCAACCATATTTTTCTCTAAAGGTTCATATTAATTTAAGTTCATATAAATTCAATTCTATATTAATTTTAGTGAAACAAACGTACAAAGTTTTCTTACTAACTTAAGAATTAGAATAAATATCGTCCAACTCACCTTTTTGAAGAAGTGTCACATATCGGTGGAACACCTACAACTAATGAAGTGCCTAACAAAACACAAATAAAACGGATAAATTTGATTGGCACTTGATCCATAATACAACCTAGTCTTAGTCTTTAATAGCTAGTTATCAGCTTTTTCTAATTTACATTAAACAAAAGTGCCACTTTTCTATTAGTTTTTATCAGTTAGTTATTGAACTTATTGAAACTACAGTAAACCCCTTTTTATTTAACAGGTAATTAGTTCAATCTTACCTTCTTCGTTGTTGTAAGGCACTGCTAGAATAAATGGTAAACTTCTCGCTTTCTTGTTTTTCGTCTAATAGAGAAATAAAACCTTTTCATTTGGAAAAATACGACAAAGAACTCGGAACTTTTTGCACCGACTAGTCCTGGTAAGAAGCAAGCAAGTAAGCAATTTCAAACTGTAAGTACCATGACACTGTATGCTTCAAGTGTAAAGCGAGCCAACCGTCCAATGATAATAGGATGTGCAAACACGTGACCAGTTGGTGATCCCTAAAAAAGTAATTTCTTAGACTAAATATAAGATTTAAGTACACTATTTTTAAATATAATTTTTTTTTTTAATATATTTTTTAAATATAAAAATATAAAAATATAAAATATAAAAATATATAAATATTATATATTATTAATATATTAATATATAAATAAATATATAAATTTTATAAAATATAAAAATATAAAAATATAAAAATATAAAAATATAAATTTAATTTTTTAAATATAAATATTTTTAAATATAAATATAAGATATAAGTACACTATTTTTCTCACGTCTCTACAAGTGCACATTTCCACGTTTTTCTCACGTTTCCGCGTTCTTCTCACGTCTCATCAAGTGCACATTTCATCGTTTTTCTCACGTTTCCGCGTTCTTCTCACGTCTCTACAAGTGCACATTTCCACGTTTTTCTCACGTCTCTACAAGTGCACATTTCCACGTTTTTCTCACGTTTCCGCGTTTTTCTCACGTCTCATCAAGTGTACGCTTCCGCATTTTTACCAAAGCTTCTATAACTAATATAACTTAACGATACTAATTTTTCCTCGTACATTTCTAAAGATATATGCTACCCGCCGTGTCCACTCTTTTATGTCTTATACGTCTGCAATTATATTTTAAGTGTCTGTTTAACACGTATGTGTTTCCAAAATAGTAAACGACACAAAAACTAAAATAAGACAAACAGGTAAATAACCAACCTCTTGCACATTACCATAAAGAAAAGGACCGGCACACACGACTTGGTGTGAATCGATGAATGATCGAACTTGCGTCACTAATGTTGATATCTGGTAAAACCAATTAATAACAATTAATGATTAATTAATTAATTATCAATCAATTAATTAAAAATCAATTAATTTCATGTAATTTTTAAACAAGTTCAAACTTCAAATCAAATAATCTAATCTCTAATAATCTAGTATCTAATCAAGTAATCAGATACATTTCAACTCCGTAGCTACTCAATTAACTATCTATTCAAATACTATCCATGGTATTAACTATTGTACAAACAAACTATTCTACTGAATACTGCTATTCGTATTACATAGTTCTTATTTCGCTATAGAATTTATAGTGAATTTATACCAAACACTACTTATTTTGGGATAAAAGTCTCCTCTGTGCTCGTTAATATGGTCAGCAAACGGCTGTGAAATGGACCGCATTGCACGAATGGGAGCAACCAATTACTTCTAATGTTCCCATTGGTGCTACAAAAGTGTTTCCGTTTTATTTACCGCTGAGCAGACAAGTTTGGAATATCAAACATAACAGGGGGAATTTCAAGTGTGGGATCAATCGTGCCATTCCAAATCTTTTTTCTAGTTACTCTATCTTTCTGATAAAATGTTAGAAAGGAAAAACAACTCTTACTTGTACTTTAGCTAATTCTAATCCATCCATCAAATCACTAATATTGGATCTGCAAAGAAATCGTTGAAAATTATTACAAATACCAACAAATGAGTCTTTTGACTTTATAAACGAATACACAATGCATTTAATTTCCAGATGACCGCGGTAGCGATGGCTATTGTATCTTACCTTGAAAAATTATAAAACCAGAAGACTTTGGGGACGATAGTAATTGGTAAGTATCCATAGTGTCATTTTATTTTTTAAGATAAACGCTTAAATTAAAAAAATTAAAAATAAAAAATTACTTAGTCAGTGAGTCCATGGCATCTAAAAAATTATCTGAATAACTGGATCCATCTTTCTGAAAAATAAAAACTTTTACAATATCTTTTAATAATTACATTATATGGAAAACAGAAACAAAATTTATTGAAATTTGATAACACAATAAACACTGTGTAAAATGAGCGTTATTTCTAGCCTATAAAGATCAGACTGATAGTAAAATCTGAAAAATAAATTTCGTCGACTTACCGAGTATTCCAATAGGGCACTTATGGCATACACTACGTCAAGTGCACAAAGCTAAAAAATAAGCATATAGAGAGAAATTTCGCAATTACAAAAATATTTATGATCTTTATACGATATTTATTTAGGACCTTAAAACATCATGCATGAATATCAAAGCCATATAAGGTCATTTGGTGAGTCATAAATTAACACCATTTCACATTATTGGAATCTAGGTAGGATCTACAAATCTGGAGAATATTATAGACAAGAAAAAAATATTAGATGTATTTGATAAATCAACTTAATTAAAACAAAAATTAAAACCTACTTTAGTCTTGTAGCCATATTGTGCAAGAAATGAACCATATGTAAAATCATCCAACCTGACAAAAAACGAAAGAAGAAAAACCGTACACCACGCTTTTAAAACCATAGAAAACTGTGGTGGATACTACTATCCTTCCAGCCAGAAGGGATGAACAAAAAAAAAGCTAAAAGCCAGATTTCCATTGTGCTCCATATATTCGCATAAATAATCACTGAGACACTCCGCTAGAAGAGCTCTCAAAACTCAAGCGAAGGGTTTCTCATAATGACACCTTATTATTGTATAAAACTAACAAAAAAATTAAATAAATAAAACAATCAACAACAATAATGATTATTAAAGAATGAAGACATTTTTTTTTGCCTAAGTTTTTCAAACAAGATGCATTTTAAAGCAAGCTTAAAAGAATTTACACTTTTACTCTGTTTTAGTTCACAACTTAATTTGTTCCATAATACAGAAGCTATATAAAACATGGCTTTCCTACCAAAGTTCGTTCCAACAGAAGTCTGCTTTGAAAGTTTTAAGAATGAGGTTCTTGAACCTTGTGATCCTGTTCTTTTGAATTTTAAAAACATGTCTTGAAAAAGCCATGGTAGCTGAAAGTGCTTAGAATAATATACATTGCTGTCATACAAGACGACTGACAAGATGCAGAACATATGTGTTATCTGTAACCTGTAAGCTATAAAGCACTTGGTGTATGTAATTTAAGAATATAATTAAAATTTCTTTAATATTGCTTATAAATATTTTTTTGGACTTTTACTAGATTTAAAGCACAAATGATTTCCATTTTAATCTAGAAATACAGTTCTATGATAGAAGGTGAATTATTTTTAGAATTACTTTATGGAGAACGGTTTGAAAAATGACTATCAGGTTTAAAGGGCAGCCTTTTATGGTTAATAACTACATGCATTATAGATCTAGAATGGGGGCATACTAAAAATAAATTGTAATGCATTAATTCTCATACAATTGTCTTTCAATTTTCTAAAATCAAAAAAACTGCAAGTTCTCAAGTTTATATTCTAAGCTAACATCCTTATTTATTGTTTAATGTAATGTACCACTGCAGAATGCATTGGTAGTTTTTAGAGAAGACATCAAGCAAAAAAATACAGCTCTATATTTAAAAAACAACAACCAGGAAACAATATAAATGATAAAATGAATCCAGCATTAAAAATAAAATAGTGCACTGTATGCCAAACTGTGGTTGGGATAGAGTTGTAATTAATTAATGTGTAAACCATAACCTTCATTCATAAACCTTACCCGTATTTCTCAGATAATTTCTCAATCCATTCTTTTATGTTGGAACGTAAATCGACGTCCATTGACGAAAATTTCTGTTTACATTGAACAATTGGCACACTACAAAAAGAATTCTAGCAAAATTGACATCACAGACATCACATCACAGCTACAAAAGAATCTTATATAAAATCCAACAATAATAATAAATGTAATTTTATTTTAAAGATTATTTACAGGTCGGACAAATTCATTTAAATACAAGATCTCAACAGTAATTAATCTGAAATAAATAATACAGGAGGACTTTTGGTCATTTTCGGCCTTTTGACTGATTTACTTTTTTAGAACTGAACCGATTCTAGCACTCTTCAAAAATCTTACTAGCAGCACTAAATATTACTAGTCGGTTAGAACTTTGATTCATTTGAAAATAAAACATAATTTTTTTGCATAATCAGATATTTAATTGAGAGGTAATGTATCTACATCTTCTCATTCTAGAAAAAATATCTTCTCTAAAAATTTAGGACCCTTTTTCCCATAGAAAAAATCAGTGAAAACTTATGAACGGTTCAAGAGTTAGCAGTGCTAAGTACAACCTTTTTGAATACATTGTTATCTATGTACAGAAAAATAGAACAATCTGAACAAGGTTCTTGAGTTAGGAAAAATGCCTTTTTTTGTCCCATTTACCCCAATTTGAAGGGAAACAAATAATTTTGAGAAAAATTGGGCTCATCACTTTTTGCCTGTATAAATACCTTAGATTTTCATGCAAAAAAATATATATAATAATATTTATAATTGATAGTGGTAGTTCTATAATAGTAATTAAAACTAAAAGAAAAAATCATTACCCCATATCTGCAAAGAGCTCATGCAGTTTTTTTGTTCCTTTTAATGTGAATAAACGTAAACTACAATGAAAAATTGGAATAGAAGTCAAAATAAAAATGTTACTTGAATGAAAATAGAACAAAGATATTTGATGAAAGCCTTTATACAATAAACAAGTCATACTACGAAATCAAACCAAAAAAAATTTTACCCGCAAGTTGTGTATTGCGAATGGAGAAAACTTTCGAAAACAGACCAATGTCTATATAAAGCTAAACGAAGTCTGTAAGGTAATTCTGTAATCAAGGATAAATATTTTACAGAACACTTAAACAGGAGCTATATAAAACGGTAAACTTTGAGCCAGTAACAAAATATCAACAATTGAATATGATCATTGAATGAACCATAATAGAATCTTCAATAGCAATCTATTTGACCAAGGTTTAGTGTGATTCAATGGATTTGATGGACAATTTCTTTTTATACACAGAAATAATATGGAAAATGAAATAAAGAATATAGTTAGGCATAATATACTTCAGGAATTAAATGCTGAAAGGTGCATGCTTTAGTATCCACTTTAATAAGAGCAAACTAATAGCAAATGTTTATTCAGTGTTCTTGCAGACTAACCATAGACTAAACTTTTTGTGATCATATAACCATCATATAAAAAAGGATACTCTTTCTCGAACGATATTTTCATGCAATCAATCGATTGGACATGTTCTTCATCTGTCACGTTATGTCGCAATACATGATTACGAATATTTGTACTATCGTCAAAATATTTTTCTCTGTCCATTGAAAAAAAAATTGATAAATGAGGTGAAACATAAATAGCAGAAAAGTGATTCATTAAAATTTTAAAAATATTATTAAGGGAACCCAGGTATTATACTAAATAGTTTTAAAAATTATGAAAAAGGCTTTTAATTTCATGCAAATATATTTTTTTGTTCACTAGTTATCAGTGTTTGAAGTTTTCATTTTCAATGTCGACCAGGGTTAAATAACCTTGATCACAACACAAATGAGTATGAAACTACATAAAGAGGTTTAATCTAGAAACCATAATGAATTGATTTATTTGACACAAAGACAAACAAAAAAATAAAGTGCCCAGGTTTGTCCAGAGTTGTCTCTCTCATCCTGTTTCAATATCATCTTGAAGGGACAAATGTCATAAATAGGGACATATACTCTTAAGTCACATCTCTAGGGCTCTACTATTACAATAAATATTCTTGGTAAACTTGTAGGCAGACATACAAACAGTCATGGTTGACCAAAGATTGCAGAATTCCCAAACCTAAAATGCTTTAGATTGGCCTGGTTAGCTGACATCATGACTAAAATTTCCAACTATAAAAAAATTATAACTGAAATACCTATCAATTTTCGAAAACACATATTGTTCTGTCAATCCAACAATACCCAACCTTAAAATAAACAAAAAATACAAACATCTTTGTCACTTAAAATACAAAAATTGTTTTTGTTTATCCAGACACTAATAAAAAGTAAAAAATGACCACCATTTTTAAATTCTACTTTTCTACTACAAATTTTGATTTGTTTTAATATTCTCTCAAATATTTATCCCCATTCAGCCCTCATCTCAAGGACTAAAATTGCAAGACTTATTTGGAACAGTGAAAATGTTGGCCTTTACTACAAATCTACTGTAATAAAAGGGAACATCTCAAAAAAAGATTTAATCAAACTATTTTAGAGAAAAAAAAGCTTTCAATTGGGCTGAATCTATATGCCCATAGATAAAAACTTAAAGCAAAATGACAATGAAACATTACGTAACTTGCCTAAAAACAAAAAAAATAGCTTGACTATCAAACTTCTAAAAAGTATTCATTCTACAAGAGTAGTTTGCTAAAAAACGGTATAAGCATTCATCGGTCTTTAACTTAAACATTCATCTATGGAAAACTGCAAACAATTATAGAGGTTTCCTATTGTAAGCCCTACATAAATTGTGACTCCTATACTATGTATTGTCTGTACTATTTGAGATTCTCTATAAGAACCTTGTTGTGAGGAATAGTAAGTCACATGAAGTGTAACTCCAGGAAACGGTCCTGGTATTCTGAACATTTGCTTTATAAATCATGTCTTACCATAGTAGATCGTTATTGTCTTTAATTAAATTCCAAGATAATTCATAAAAAATCAATGAGACCTACATAAAAAAATACAAGAGCATTTTTTAGAAATACTAGTAGCCTGTTTAAAGTTTTATTCATTAAAGTTCTATTTTATTTTACTATAAAATTCTAGTAGCTTCTATTACCAGGGTAATGGTGTTTAATGGTTAGGGTAAACAACCCATAGACAAAAAAGAAAACCTTAGTCTACTTTCAATTTAATATTAAAAATTTCTTAATTCATATAGAAACATTATTTAAAGATTCTGTTTGATATAAAAGGCTTTTACCTAAAAGGGTGTTTACACATCATTATTTCTCTTTAACCCTAATTATAGCCTAAAAGTAAAAAATATATCTTACGCTGGAACCATAATACGAGAACTCATAATAATCTTCCATCAACTGGTTTCTATAAGAAAGTTAATAAGCTTGCTTCATCAACGCAAAAACATTAAAAAAAAAGTGTCCGAAATCTAATAAAATTTATTATGTTATTATTTCATAATAATAAATAAAAATAATGTATACCTTTCTGTGATCCATTTCTTTTTTTTCGCCCTTTTTTCGAGGAATGCCATCTAACAACAACAACAAAGTACCAAATTTTTTAAGATGAAAACACTATTTGTTATTCTTTAATGCAATTTTAGCGCAATGCTGAAACTTAACGTCAAAAAGTAGCCTAACAGGAGAATTTACTAAATTACTAATGGTGCTATTATTGTTGCGGGTGTAAGAATCCAGCAGTGTTAAAAAAATAAATGTTGCGATGTATCTCCCTATAAGTTTTCAGCACTGATGTTTACTTCAGAAAGCTATTCAACAATTGTGTTGGTTTTCAAATACAACACGATTTCTTTTAATAAAAGAAGAAAATGAGTCATGCTATGACCGTACATCTCCTGTCCGCTGTCTCTTTGAAGAAGGCTCAGCTAAATCATCAGAATCATCTTCCTCGTCATCCTACAAAATATTTTTAACAAAATGTTTTTTAACACTTTACAATGATAGGAACAGCTTAATCTTGCCACCCTCTCTACATATCTTAATTTTTAGATTAAAATATTCACATAATTATAAATATTAAATAAATTTTTTTAAGCATTCACATCATTGTCCTCTTCAAGAATTTTATCTGCTTCAGGAATCTCTTCTAACGTAGCATCTCCATCTTTTACAAGTATCTTGATTTGTTCTTTATAAATGTTATTTAAATCAAACGGACGATGACTAAAGTTAAAAAACAACAAAAAATGACTGTTGGACTCCTGGTGACTATTCTCCAATGTTCAAGAATGTTCAAGGTAAAAAGATTTAAAAATAGTTTGACCAAGTTAGTTGAAAACAATACATTGTGCGAAAAACTGAAGACATCTGATGGACAAATACTGATATATATTATAAAACTAATTGTATAAAACTAGGTTGGTTATGTAACATATTCGACCTTCTGAGCCTTATTACCATTCAGGTACAAACTAATAAAATCCTGAAAAATATAATCTGAACTTAAAATCTGAAATAAAATAAGTATAGCTACTGTATGAGCAGCTACTGTCATTACTTAATCCCTTTAAAAGGTAACAAAATGTATATGCATTATAATTATTTTAAATTCAAAAACATAAAACTGAAAGACCCTTTTTAAGATTGGTCTTTATACTAATAAATTGGGAGGGAAGGACTTTGTCTTTCAAAAAAAATAAATAAACAATTAAACAATATATTTTCACCTGTCAACAATATATAAATTAGAATCATCATTTGGTTCTAAATATTCAAGGTCTGTATTCCCTCCGCAATTGATCAACAGATAATTTTTGATCTAGGATATAAAAAACATTTAAGCAGGGAACATCATGCAGTTAGAAGAGAAAAATGGAGCAGCTAGTGTAAATATTAAGTTGAAAAAAATCTAGTTACGAGAGTACACAAGGATACCTGTTCTTTATGTTCGTCGTAACATTTTTTAATATCTTCTTCACCATTTACTGGAACAATGGTGTACTGAATATTGTCTTGTTGGAAAAGATTCTGAATATAAACAAAAACTAAAGATACATTAAAATACAAAAAATAAATTTATCACTTGGAGCAAAACAAAACATCTATGTCATTAAGGAAAAGAAAACCTAAATTTGTTTAAGAACTCAAGGTTTCATGCTACCACTAGCGGTAACAATCTCCGGTTAAATTAACCGTTAAAACTTACAATACAATAAACCAGTTGAAATGCAAAGTTTTTTTACTGAGGTAAATCTTTGGAGTCGTGGGTCGCTAGACCATACTTATCTTGGTCGCAGTATATTGATATTTCACTAGGCTTGTTTAAAATGTTTGTTCAAATAAACAAAACTCGCTAGACTAGCTAAAACAAAGATTACATTTTTTTGAGTTTGGGTTATAGGACTTGCATTTTCTGATATTTTGACTCATCATATTTTGAAACATTTGACTACTTTTTTTTTTTTCAAAACTCTGTAGAAAGGGTGGTAATATTTTTGTATTTTTCAGCAGGTAATAGATGTTTTGTGGTTTGCATTTTTCATCTTCAATGTTTTGCATAAATTAAGTCATTTAATTTGTTGTAGTTGTTAATGTTTGATGTTATGGTAGCCAGTCTTCTCCATTTGGCGAGCGCATTTGCGCTCGCGCTCGCTGGCACGCTGGCAAAGTTAATTTGATAATAATAGCGAGCGCACGTACTTGCGCTGGCAAAGTTCTTATTTTATATTTATTTAGGCGCATTTCTTGGCCTTTATTTAATAAAAAAACATTAAAGAAAGTTTACCAATACGAATAAAACTTTTCTAATAAATCTTTACAAATTTAATTTTACTAGTAAAACTTTCTTTACTATCCAAAAGTTCTTTACAATAAATCTTTTCTTTGTATGTTTGTTCACGTGCAATCGAATCAAAATATTAGAAAATAAATTCAAAACAAAGCAAAAAAAAATAATAATTGAAAAATGGCGTCTAAAGAATCACAAGTGAAAAAAGCAAAGTTAAATTTATTTCTTAAGTGGGATTTACGCGATGTTTTTGGTTATAAAACGAATAAGATAGATGGTACAGATTATGTCACCTCAGTTTGGTGTAAGGTTTGTGCTGTCCACAAAAAGGAAAAGAATGTGAAACCGTTCGAAATAAAAGGTGCTACGGAGGCCTGCTTCGAAGACTGATTTTAATACACTCAAGAAATACTAAGTTGCATTTTGTCTAAGGTGTAGTTACTGTAAACACTAAGTACTTTA
>JAUELD010043513.1:0-10347 GCA_031471615.1 Aglantha digitale
TCATGGTAAGCAATAAATACTCAGTCATGGAAATAAATAAATACTTAGTCATGAGAACGATAAATACTCAGTCATGGTAAGCGATAAATACTCAGTCATGGTAAGAAATAAATACTCAGTCATGGAAATAAATAAATACTTAGTCATGAGAACGATAAATACTTGTCAAGGTAAGTCATGGTAAATACTTAGTCATGGGAAGCGATAAAAAATACCTTTGAACTTTTTTGGAATTTACATTATTCAGAGATTTTAAATACTAACACCTAACAAATATTAATATACGATGAACACAAAATTTGAATTCAAGAACAAAGGTACTGTCATTTTAAACAATTCAAAATGGTAACAGTTTATTGTTTTGAAGAAAAACATATCTTCAACATCCACGTCTATATAACAATGTAACATTTTCTCTTCAATCTAGCTTCTCCATAAGTTTTGCGAAATCTTAAGACAATATAAAGTATCTATCAAATGATTATTCCATTTGTATATTAATCATACGTATAGATCTTATGTTGTTACCAACCTCGCACCCAACCCTGGTTAATAAGTTTTAGGGGATGTTGGGAACCTTTTGGGAACACAATTACAACTGCTAAAATAATGCTAATTAAAATGATAAGTGTATATTAATGATAGGTTATCCTGGTAGCTAAATAGTTGACAATTTAAAAACTGTAACTAGGGTTTACAATCATGGACTAAATCAGTGACAAAATCCTACACTTAAGTCAAAAACTTTTTTTCAATGAACGACTTCAAAATGATTGTTTTTTCTCATTTTAACAGCCTTATTCATTTTTACAGTGTAAAGCCTCAATTACACTGAGACATTAAACCACTAGTCCCGTATTCTATCTAGCATTTTTATCCACACTAATTACGTACCTTCGTAGTTAATCACGTGTCGGTTATTGCTATCAGCTATTCTCACCATGTCATACGCTAAGTTGAAAACAACAGCAACAAGAATTTAACGTTGATTGCGATGACAGTAACTTGCCATGCAAAACATAAAACTTTTACCAAAGTTGACAGTGTTTCTATTTACTGATTTGAAAAAAGTAAATATAAGGAAGGAACTTTTTGTTTTCAAAAATTATGGCAGAGGATATTTTTCATTTTATATTATATATATTTTTTTTGATTTATGACTTTTTATACACGGATATTAGAGACTTTCGGGTAATAATTAAAATAATTCGTTTCTATATGAAATAGTTTCTTCTTGTTCATTTGATGCGGCACTTTTATGCAAACTTATTTTTAACGTCACATTAAAGCGAGAGCACACGTCACATTAAAGCGATCGCACACGTCACATTAAAGCGAGAGCACACGACACATTAAGGCGATAGCACACGTCACATTAAAGCGAGAGCACAGGACACATTAAAGCGATAGCACACGTCACATTAAAGCAATAGCAGCGGTGTAATGCATATTAATCATATATAATAAGCAGTATATACCGATTCAATTTAAATTTGGATTTATGGGATAGGAAGTGCTTCACCCAAGGTTCTGCAGTATATTTAAATACTTTCATATGTGCTACAGCGAGGCTTTATAAGCAACTTCAACATATACCGTGTAATCGAAAAACGTAGGACTCAAACCGTGAACATTGTGTTGGGAGTTCGAAGCGCTATAGTAAACTGTATACTACCTACCCTCTTCTGAACTGAAATGCTCCCCTAACTTTCCCATGACAACTTGTATATTCTCCTTGGTTATTTCTTCTGTACTTGTTATACTCAACTCTTTAAACATGCTTTTAACTAAACAGTTACGATATTCGGTTCGAAAGTTATTCAGAAAGAACTCTTTATACTCCTTTGATCCAATTTCTTCACTTCCTAAGCAAACAAACATTAAATATAGATACATAAGGTTACGTCATAGTAGTTACTTCACGCTATGGGGTAGGTGGTTTTCCTCATTTTCTTAAAAACGTGATAGAGCGTGACGAGAGGATGGGTAAAAAGACAAATTCAGTGCGAAATATTTATTAAACAGCCCCAATATAAATACACAGGGTTTTAGGAATTCTAGGGTACCACACCCAGAAATGTCATGACTTCAATTATTTCGATATAATTTGGAACTAAGACAAGACAGGTATTTTTTGCAATATTTACAAAATCTAAATTCTCTAGTGTAATTTTTACATAGAAAAAAGAGATAAATACTAATACAGTCTGTCCCTGATGACCCCAAATAATAGGGTTACGGACTTATGACCAAGCGTCTCCGTACAGAACCTTTTGTTTTTCCAGCCAAGAAATTTTATTTTTACACAGATTCCGACTTTATGCAGATTCCGATTAATGGCGAAAAAATATTTGTTAATTCTAACAATTATATTTGAATGCTATCTAGTGAAAATAAAACAATCATGGTAAATAGTTATTCACGGTAATTTTCCACGTATATTTACCTTATATATTCAGCCAATTCCTGGAGAAAGTTTAACTTTGCTAAACAGAAGTTAAACGATACACAAACTTACCGCTGATAGATCCTCTCTTAAGGAGTTTCTCAAGTTCTTCATTCGAACATTCGAATTGAAAACTATCTATAATGCTCTTCAGTTGATTGACAGTTATGTTACCATAGTTGTGTTCGTCAAATATGCGAAATGCTGACATCACTTCTGCACGTAACAATGTAATACAAAAAACAAAAAGAGAGTCTTCTATCTTATTCTCGACAATATCAGAAGCTATATTTATAATACAAAACAAAAATTGTTTAAAATCACTTTTTATATATTCTGATTAAGGATATAAAACCAAAAGAAAGTCTAGCGAAAATATTAGCTAGATATCTTGAAATATTGGTGATTCAACTGATTCAAGACTACCCAGGAAATTTCAATGTGTAACGGAGCTAAACAAACTAAACTATAAAGCTTATCAATGCAAACTGCAAAGTGATAGCCTCAAACCTAACCAAAAAAAAAAAAAACTTTAATTAGACATCCCTTCGAATTTCAGGTCATATTTTTTTATATCCAAGTTCATGCGAGTTATGTCGGTTTGAATGCAAGTTTCACGATATATATTTAACTGTACATATGTTATGTGTACTATTTTTTAACGTCGATGTTTTATACATCTAGCTTAATGTTATAAAAGTGGACAAACGAAACGATCTTAACTTACCTTCCTCAAATTCGTCGTTTGTAACATTCTAAAGAAAAATTTAAAACTTAGTTGACAAAAAACACTGATACACAACACAATTCTAGCCATGTTTTTTACGACAACAAATCTTCTCTTTCCTATGGTGATCTCTTATAAAAAATTACGCAAATTTCGTTTCCCAAATAGGGGACAGATGACACTCCCGATTCACAGTACTATAGCTTAATTAGTGTGGTAGAAATCATTTGCTCAATAATATTTAGTTAATTAATAATCTGTAATAAAATCTTATATCTTTACACGATAATTCTATTTCAAACGAATTATTTTCAATCGAAAACACGATAGGTAATTTCAGCATATTCCCAATTTGCCACAAATGATTTTATAATTCATCAAAAAAATAACGCTCTATAAACATAGCTTTACAGGACGTATCAAATTGCCTTCAACTTATCTAGTATTAGCAAACGAACCAGTCTCCTAATTCAAATCAATTCAAACCACTTAAAAAAAAAATTGAGTAAGTCATTCTTAAAAATGGAATTATTTTCTTAAGTTTTAAATGCAAATTTAAATGATCAAAGCAGATAGTAACAAACAGATAGGGTGACCGTATAATTCACCGTTCAGGATGTTTTAAGTAAAGGCTCAGAAATTGCATTTATTTTGCGAAAAATACTATTAAATTAAATTAAATTATTCAAAAATATTAACTGATTTTACCTGCTCCTCCATATTTTGCATAGCAAATATTATGTATACATATTTTACATTTATGTATATTTTTTTATATATATATTATATCACATATTTCAAATTTCTTTTTTTCTAACTGTACATTATTTACATTTTCAATTATTCCATTTCTTTTACAGCTAGTTACGAATTCAAATATATGATTGTTTTTGTTCGACAGACTATTCGTAAATTCCTATGTAACCAATGTCAACGATGTCAATTATATCTTGTATCTATAGAGTATTCTGTGTAACGTGGACATCATGTAGAAAAAGTGTAACATCGCAGACATTTCATTATTTCTTGTAGACACATTTAAGAATGAAGGTATCAATACCTTAGCACATATGCAATAATTTAGAAGAAAGTATTAGAAGAAGGGCCCTTTTAAGAACTAAAATATCTAATTTAACGATTTATTAATTTATCTCTAATATTACAGTACAGTAGTGTTCAATTCATTACAGTATTTTTCACACAGCGTGTGTCATATTTAAAGTTTATATTGCATCTTTTACATACTCACGCAAATGCAGAGAAAAGCTATACCAACATGTTTTCGCACCTGAATGTCTTATTGTATACTTAGAGCAATCAAACTCTTCGGTCACAAGCAATGTTTTAGAAAAAAATCTCAGCTATATTAACGGTATGTTCTAGGTTGAAATAAACTGCTCTGTAGCCGATCATAAGCTGCTTTTACACGTCAATCCTTAAGTAACCTTCTACACCTATTTTTTATTTGGTACCTAAGCTTTCGTTTTAAACCTTAATGGCTAGCAAGTAATTCGCTAAACACATCTTTTGGGGGTTAAAAAATGGAAATTTATGAAAATGGAAAATTCATTTTGAGAGAAAATAATGTTTAAAAAATTAGTCTTTATTTAAGATTAGCTACTAATACGGATATCTTAAAATACCTATGAAGACGACCGAGATTAGTAATTATTAGTTATCTCGCATAATTAACTTAAAAGATAGATAATAACAGATAAATAAAACATCAATAAACCAATCAGCGATTCCTATATAGTTAAACATATAAATATGACGTTTTAAAACCAATAATTAATGTTTGTGACTTCATTCGTATTGATTTTTTGGCTTTAGGACTCACGGACAATATAAACAGATTTTGTAAGAAACATAACACTTGAGGAACTCATATTAGCAGCTAAGAAAGAAACTTTATAACTAGCAATACTGACAATTCCCTACTAGTAACCTTTCATTCTTGATGTCTTGATATACATACATTAGTATATATTAACATATTTAAGGTAAGCAACTTTTTTAATTACTTACTTAATAAACTTTTATTAAAAAGTATTTTTAGCTTTGAATTAGTGAAAAAATAGATAATCATGAAAATTTTTACGAAATCTTTGGTACAATAAGTCAGGTAAAAATAAGAATCCTTAATAGATCCAAAAGAGTCAAAAATCAAACATTTGGTTGTTTTACAGATTGTTTTACAGATTGTTTATATTCCTGTACTTGATAGATTCTTGTCGGTTAATTCATTAACACGGTTAGAATACAGCTTTTTTTATTTGCAAAAAAATATCAAAATGAGTCTGACCTAAAAAGGATGTTTACCAACCTAATTCCAAACCTCAATTCACACTAATGTGAAAAGCTGAGAGTTATCATTTGATGTTTTAACATTAAGACTGGTAACCTAACTGCTATTTTTAACGACCTTATGCTGTTTGAAAATCCGCAGAAAACAAAATTAATTTGAAGAACAAAAGAAAAAAAAAATTAGAACTTAATGGAAATATAATATAACTTTATTGTCTGTGGCTGTTTTTATTATTAGAGAGGAATCATGTTTTACCAGTAAACTTAAAAATAAATAAAGATAAAAAAATACATCAACTCAAAAACGCTGTACACTATTAGATCTGGAAAATGATTAGAATTATTTCCGAAATGTTTTTAGACAGATATTTTGAGCGAGATGGGAATATGTTGATTGTTTAATTTGTTATTTGAAATTAAATAATAACATATGGTGGATTGTGTCGACACGAAGTTACTCTTAACATGCGTGTTTCAACAGAAAACATTTATCAGACAGTATCAACTCATCGAATTGCAAGAAGAACTGTATAGGTTTAAGAAAGAAATGAAATCAATAATGTCTGAAATTTGGTGAATATGGCAATGGAAATAATCGCCCCAGTGAGATAATGATTGACAACATGAAGTGTTCTCCACACACCGTTAAACCTTGAGAGCAAAAACTGTATCAATATTTTTAAAAGCATATAAATAAAATAGCTTTTAATGTTATATATTTATGGTAGTATCCAATTTAAAATATGAATTAGTACACAATATCATCATGTAAAACACCTATCTAATATTCATTGACAAACTTCGCTTCACCATGTGGTGGAATTTCATCATCGTAGTCGTATACATGGTTAACACCGTGAAACTAACCCACATAAATGTAGCTTTGTTAGTAAGTAAAGAAAGAGATATTGATAACATTGCTTTAGAGAATTCAGTAGCTTGGGCTCACAAACACGTTCTAAAAGGGTACGGGGTCGTCATAAACATATTGAAAGTCATTGTAGAGCAGAACAAGTATATCGGTGAGAGCAACATACTCAACAACAATCTCACCAAGTCGTCGTTTATACTGGAGCCCTACTACACCAACGAGCACTCGTGCATTTTGAGCGACTTATTAAACGTTCCTTTGATCTCCATCGCAGATACCCACATTAAAAGCTGTAAAAACACGATTTATATGCGTCCGTACCCGGATAAACTCATCGAAGTGATAAGTAATTTATTAATCGAAGAAGGCATTCTAAACATTGGCATTGTAATTGAACAAGAAGCTAGCCAGCTGGCGACAGAAATAATTTCCAGCTCAAGTAATAGCTTAAAAATCTACTTCATGTTTCTTAAATCAGTCGATATGGATCAATATGATGACGTCGAAAAAACATTTACGAGAATTAAAAGTCAGAATCATCGGCATATTTTGCTTGTGATGCGAAGTTATAATAACATAAAGTTCATTAAAATGTTTCAAAATGCGAATCCCGCATACGATGTTAAGTGGTTTGTACCTTTAATAACTGTTACTTCAGATGATGACCTTTCTTTACTTTCAAAAATGTCCGGATTGATTATACCGATAAATTATGAACAACTTCACAACGTCAAAAGCCAGATCGATCAAATGAAAACAGAACACGAAAAAACATTTCCCGGATACCGTAACATCAACCCGTTAATCCATGATGCTATTATTCTAATAGCAGAAACAATAAAACTAATTCCAAACGATCTGAAGAGATTGAAAACACAAAATAAATGTGTTCTCGATAACTTGACTGTAAAAACACATTTATCCGAAAGCATAAAACGGATTTACTTCCACGGATTAACAGGCCGTATAACATTCACTAAATTTGGCTACCGTAACGTTACAAACTTAGATATAGGAGAAGTAAATGAAAACGGAGAGTTTCAAATAGTCGGTAAATGGGTAAGCGAATGTCAAATCATACGCTGGGATTACCAGCTGACAAAAAGAACGCGCGAAAAATCAAAACAATGTAGTTCTAAACTAAATGTAGCGATATCTAAGCGCGTTCGTAAAAAACATTTGCGCATTGTAACCATACCAGAATCCCCTCTTATAAATTTCAATTCAAGTTTAGGTGAAGGTAACGAACGTTTTACAGGATTTTGTAAAGATTTATTGGAACGCCTGTCTAAAGAGTTAAAGTTTAGTTACGAACTTTACATAGACCCAGGTGACACTCAATCTTACGGCACTTGCGAAACCGAAGATGAAAATAAAGCGTGTAATTGGAACGGCTTGATTGGCGAAATTGTGAAAAAGCACGCAGATGGAGCAATCGGATCAATTACCATAACATCCGAAAGAGAAAGTATTGTCGATTTTAGCAAACCGTTTATGGATTTTACAATGACTTTACTGATGGAAAAATCTTCTGAGAAGGAGTTCGATATTTTCGCATTCCTACGTCCGTTTGAACCCACAGTTTGGGTATCTATAGTGGCTGTTATAATAATAGTCACCTTGGTATTGTACTATATCGACAAATCGAGTCCGAACGGTTGTTGCCACTTGGCGAAAATTGAAAAATGTGATTTGAAAGGAGACGAATTTTCATTTCCTAACTGCATATGGTTTACGACAGCCTCTCTGTTACAACAAGGTCCTGATTACACACCGAAATCCCCAGCGTCGAGAATTCTTTCAGCAACATTTTGGTTTTTCACTTTAATCATCATATCAACATACACTGCTAACTTAGCAGCGTTTTTTACGACATCTCAAAATGTCATGGGTATAAAATCATTGGAAGACCTGGCTAAACAAGACAAACTGGAGTACGGAATTTTAGGTCGTGGACAAACATATAGCCTGTTTAAAAACAGTCACATACCACTGTACAAGCAAATGTATAATTTTATGAGATTAAAGAATGGTTTTGCTCAGTCATCGGTGGAAGGGGTAGAAAGGGTTCGGCAGGGAGGTTATGCGTATCTTTCTGAAGACCCTATTGTTTATTACAAGCACCAGCGGCAACCTTGCAATACAGCAGTACTACGGAACTTACTCGAAGCAAAAAGTTACGGAATTGTGTTGCAAAAACAGTCAGAATGGACGAACCCAATTTCCGTTATGATCTTAGATTTAAGAGAGAAAGGCTACATCGAGCAACTGCGTCGTAAATGGTGGGATGAAGCTTCTGAGTGTAATATCAATGAAAAGGGCGCAACAGGTAAACCGATTTCATTAAAAATAACAACTTTGGGAGGGATATACATTATCATGGCAGTGGGCGTTATCACAGCTTTAATATTTTTAATAGTAGAAATTCGTTACAAAAACCTGCTGGGTGGTCGTTGTTTACCACGTGAATACACTTTCGATAAATCTATATCTAGTATAAATCATGAAATCCGGTTCGTTGACACTTCCGAACCGGAAGAACTAATCGTAAAGAGAATTCAACAGCAGATGAACACATCCAAAGAAAACTTGCACAACAAAGTACACAACCTGTACAGTCCGAAAGAATCACCACCCTTGCAATACATGTTCAAACCGACGAAGCGCGACTATAGAGATATACAAGAATCAACGCTCTAATCTTTTTTAAAAATAAGATTTTTCAAGTAAATTTATAGATTTGCGCACGAAATTGACTTTGCTAAACGAATTTCACATGTTTATTTTTATGAATATGCATCTAGAAAAAGAAGCGAATAAATAAACGAAGTGAGAACAATTCGTTTTTACAACTTTTTTTATGTCCAAATAATTCACGACCCCACTCAATGTTAAAGACGCAAGTAACAACATTAAAGTAAGACGTTTTCCCTTTTTGTCCTTGACCAGGATCGTAGTACAAAGATAACAAATCTTAAAATTAAGGGCTAAAGGTGGAGTCATTATAACGAGTTTAATGAGGCAACTTAATAGATTTTTACTCAGCATATGTGTAGCTATGTATTTTTCACATGATAAGTAAACAAATAACCTTCAAAAGTATTTTTTATAAGATCGAGAGTATATAAATTTTGCCAAGCTACACACTGCATATAGTTACGATGGCAATGAGGGAGCATTTAAATCTACGGGATTTACTATGACATAAAATTGCGGCTGTATAAACAATAACAAATTAATCATGTTTAGTTTAAAAAGAGATTTTCATCATAAAATCAATGAACATGCAAATACGGGCAGGCGCTAGTTTTTATTATACTTAAGATATAGTTACAGCTAATATTTATTACAGTTTTCTATTTATTTTTTAAATTCAGAACAAACTCACCTTAATAAAATATTGAAGTTAGTTTAAAAAAGAAAGTTTTCTTTCATTTTCTGGGTTAATCATGAATATTTAGAACTGAAAATCAAAGGAATCATTTTGACGAGCATTTGCTACAATACAACAGAAAGCATTGGAGAATGTAACTAGGTATTAAAATTGACTGCTCCATGAGAGACAAATCACTTGCAATTGCATGTTGCATTGTGGTAGTTACATCCCTTGAAAAAATGTATTAACCTTAGTAAATATACTAACGGCACCTGACCTGCTACGAATCAGATTTTTAGTAATTCTATTTTACGAAATTATATAATAGCAAATACTGGAAAGAATATAAAAAATAAAAAATGGACCAATAGCTACATAGCTATGGGAATAAAAAAATAAATAGCTAAGATGTAATGCTTAAGTATTTATATCTCCCTTAAATTCTAATTCTATTATTACAATTAATTTAAATTGACTTAAAAATCAAAAAAATACAGCTTTATTCCTTTTTATCCTTTTCATTTTCGTTGATTGATTCTAATCGTTTCCGTAAATCTGGGGATGAATCAAAAACATACTGTCTATACATTTCCTTTTCTGGTATCAAATACAATGCAACA
>JAUELD010043546.1:0-11598 GCA_031471615.1 Aglantha digitale
TACAATACTGGTATATTTATTATATAAATTGTTATATGTTATAACATATATACAATACTGGTATATTTATTATATAAATTGTTATATGTTATAACATATATGCAATACTGGTATATTTATTATATAAATTGTTAGATGTTATAACATATATACAATACTGGTATATTTATTATATAAATTTTTATATGTTATAACATATATACAATACTGGTATATTTATTATATAAATTGTTATATGTTATAACATGTATACAATAGTGGTATATTTATTATATAAATTGTTATATGTTATAACATATATACAATACTGGTATATTTATTATATAAATTGTTATATGTTATAACATATATACAATACTGGTATATTTCTTATATGAATTGTTATATGTTATAACATATATACATTTTTTTTAGATTGAACTTGGTAGCTTTAAATGTACGCTTTGTGAAAAATGTTACAAGATTAAAGGTGGATTAAAAGTTCATATATTAAAAAAACATTAAAATACAATTGAGACTATAAATAATATCATTTCTTTTAATTAACATGGCGTTAACACTACTTTAGTTGATGTTTTTAAGAAATTAATAAGCGATGAAAATATCTATAAAGAATTAATTGAAAAAACTTCAAATGTTACTTCGATAGTGGTTTTCATAATGATGATAGAGCTGACCTGGTTTCGTTATTGATAAATTGAATTTATAAAAAGTCATCAGAAGTGTTCTATCCATCCTATTATAAGGAAATCATATAGAAAAAATCAAAAAAGTTGTTTCCTGATATAGATTACTAAAATTCAAGAATCGTTCTGATGAAATTATTTTGAAAGAAATTAAGAAAGTAGATGAAGTATTTTTTAATGATGTTGATTTCCAAAATATTAAAGAGGATGTAATATCAGGTTTACAATATTTGGGTGGTTATGTTTTGAAAAGGTTGTATCAAAAACTAGAAGAATCAAGTAAATGGAATAGTGAAAGTCACCAACAAGCTATTTCGATCTTGCTAGCTTGCAAGTCAGAAACTATAGATTCTGCAATTATTACTTCATTAGATAGAGGCGTTCTGTGGTATGTTTAAAATTAGATTCAGAAAGTGTTTATTTATCAGATAAGTATTTTCGTAAAATGACAGCTGATCATATACAAAGAAATATTAACACTAAAATTATCAGTAATGAACTGCTGAAATTATCTCATATGAAAGCGTTCTTTAACGAAATAACATCTCCAACTGATATTGTACCATCAAAGGAGTGACAAAAACAGTGCTGTATTCCGTCGTAAATCTCTACATTAATGTTAGATCATTTACTTATGCAAGGGATACAGTTCAAAAACATAAAGTTGCACAAAAATTTCATCTGAAAAAGGCACTAAGAAAAGAAATCAAGAATTCAACTGTTACGGAGTAAAAAAATAGTTTGAAATACTATTAGAGCTTGAAGATTTTTAACAGCAATTATTTTTAGTTTGTTTACTTCTGAAATACTACATTGTTTTTGATAAGTAAGGATAAAAGTAAAAATTAGAGCTTTTCAAAAACAGTCTTGACATGTTTTCTTTTAGTAACTGAATCTTTAGATATTTCTTCCCATGACCTTTTTTTATCGCATCTTCAGCTTGTATTTCCAGATGTACAAGATACTTTTCTTTGTATTTGAATTGCATTATCATTATATCCAAAATGATACATATCAGGGTTATCAAATCGCCTCCCCCCTCCCATACAGAGTATGAGTTTAATTTCATATGTTGATCTGTAATCTTTGGCAGACATTTCAGCTGATTTTCTAAATCCTCATAGTAAATTTGTGCGAGATGCTGCCATAAAAGAAATTTGTCAGAAATTTGTCTACATATAGCGTGTATTTTCCCTGACATTTTCCTGATGCAGAACTATTTAACAATTAAAGTTAAATTTTAAAGATGTAGATATACCTTGAATAAAACATACTAGGGCGTGATTGGCAAGATTATTTTATTCAGAATGTAAGATAAATAATTAATATCTGGGTCGCATAAGTCAGTAAATCCTATAAGTTTGCCTGAATGTTTGTCAAACACTAGGTTTGGCTAAATTTTCATTTCATCGAGCAGTAACACTATATATCTTTGTGTATCTGAAAATTCTTGAGTAATCGTTTTAAGTTTGTCAATCACTTTTGGTCTTCACATCTTGTTTTATGAAGTTTTTGTAGTCTCTAAGTGTTCAAAAGCTTGGTAATGTAAGTATTTTGCTATTTCTTAATTCCTCATAGGCTGATGGTGATTTGGAAAGTAATGATAACGAAAACCTGATGATCATTGGATGGTAACGTATTCCAGTTTACTTTAGAAAGTTCATTTCTCATTTTGGTTAGTTCTTCTGCTTATTGTGGGCACTTTAACCTTAGTGATTGCAGTGTTAAAAGAAGCCTCTTTGGTGCAGTTTTCGATACTGGTGCCTTTATTTTAGCTGGTACTAATAAATTCTTTTTTACATTTGAATTGATTATTTGCTTCTCGTGCGATGTACAAAAGTTGCAACAAGTACTTTTTTTATCTAGCCCTAAAGACGACTACGACTAACGACTAAGAGAATACACTACAACAAAACATACAAAGCCACTCTTTATTCATATATTCAGCAGGAATTCTAAATATACCAATCCCCCTTATCCCCCCTTCATATATTCAGCAGGAATTTGGAATAAAACTATCGAGAATATAAATATTAAAGATTTTAGTTGTACTGTCAGTTTTAAAAAGTTTCTTAAGAACCAATTAAGAATAAATAGCTTTGTATGTTTAAAATGTTTAACAATAAGATAATTCAATAGGCTTTATATAGTTTCCTAACCATGTGTGAGTCTATCATTTTAATAAAATGATAAAGAAACTGCGTATTGTAAACTTATAAGCAAAAATCCCTTATATTAATCACTTATTAAACAAAATCCCTGGCAAATAAAATACAGTGTAATTACAATTTTCTAACTTTTTTAATGAAAATAATTGAAGACTCAATGGGTCAAAATACACATAGAATGAATCTTCGTGATATCGTATAGTTGAAACGTCTATGTTGTATTGTAGAAACAGCTATGTTCTCAAGTAGACACAGCTATGTGTGATAGTAGAAACGTCTATGTCATATAGTGGTTTCATATGTCATATAATGCTCTTAAAATTCATTCGCTTTTAAAAATAAGCTCTGGTATGCACTCTTTCATTCATTAAAATCTTATTTTAAAGGGTTTGGTAAACATTCTAAACCAAGACTACTTGTTAAAAATAAGTAAAAGCATATTGATAACAAAATTACGATAACAGAATTAAGGCAGAACTTATTCATACGAGTAAAGATTTGATTTTGATTTATCATCTCTTTAAAATGTGAATTTCTTCTTCTTCTCTTGAGAATTCCTTTGTTCATTTTTTAAAGGTGGCTCACTTTTCTTTATATTCAAAATCAAATTATTTTCTTTAATTTATGATTTAATCATCTCTTTAATTAAAATGTTCATTTCTTCTTCTTTTGAGAATTCCTCTGTTTATTTTTTAAGCTTGGCTCGATTGGCGATACTTCTATCCTCTCTTTTTTGAGGTTTACAAAATATCTATAAACACCAAATCTAAACGATTTGCTTTAGTAAATAGCGTTTCGATGCTTTTAAAAAGACTTCTTACATATTACATATCTTACATATTTTTCCGAAAGTTTTTTCTAGTCTTACTTGGTTCATCATTTCGAAAGCAGGTCCATCCATTATATTAGCATCTACAATAGGAATATCAAAACAAATTTCGCCTTGGGCCTATAAACATTGTAAAAACTTTTTGCATTACATTTTCTAAGTTTAAACGATTCTGATATAGATACAGGAAACAATTGGTTTTCAAGACCAAAAAATTCGCTTACATTTCCTTTACGTGATTGGCATGCAACATAAAGATTAGCATACAATTTTTGTTTCTGCTTTTGATTGCAATCTTTCTTTTCGAAATGTTTTATACTGGTCCATCTCCAATTTATTTTGCCATTCTTACTGAAGAAGTACAATCTTCATCAAGTACATGCTTTGTTGTTAAATGCACAAGCTCTTTGTGTGTTTCTTCAAAGGGATTACCCGATGAGTAGAAAACTTTCATCAGAGATTCAACATAAGGTATAAAAGAGACTTCCTTCTTGTGACAATTCTCTAGCATGAATCACATCTGCAATAACTGGACCAGCTGGATCTACTGGATCAATTTTTTTCGTGAGCAAGCTGATGAAAATTGGCTTCTGGTTTTGTGAACAGTAAAATACCCCTGTTGTCATTCATGATATGATTGACTATTTTTTATTTTTTAGTTGTAGAATATCCTCTAAGAAAATTGACATCCATCGAGAATAATGCGTATGGTCCAGGACGAAAGATCCAAGGAAGAATTCTGCGCATGCAAGAGCAAAACAACTCTAAATCTCCTGCTCGTAAATTTTTAACAAACATGAAAAGTAACAACACGAGTTCAATAACAGTAAACCAATACAATGCTGTTACTGAATTTTTGGATAGTTCATTCTTCCATTCTTCAAATGATTTGTCAGAATTTTAGGTTTGTTTTTGATAAGCTTCATCCGACAATCTTAAGAGACACATTAGTGACAATTGATGTGCATATCTTGTTCTCTTAATCTTTGTTCCTTTTACATGGCTTTCCACTCGACCAGTTGTTGTTACATTAGACATTTGGAAAACATCAATCCATTCAGACCCTCAAACCAGTCTCCTATTGCACAAGCTAGGACCATTTCAATTTGTAAAGGACCCATTATCCATAATACATTACCGTAGTTTTGGTTATGACCCCACTGAACTGGCTTTCCCAAGGCGTATACAGGTTGATCAGCAGTTATCATTATTATTAGGTGCTTTACTAGGTCACTAATTATATCTATGCAATGCCGAACCATAGCTGGTGAATTAATAGATTCTTCTAGGAGTGGCATTAGAGTTGAAGTTGTCATAAAGTCTTGTTGCTTTACATCGTGTGAATTTAAAGCTGCAAAGGAAATGCGCTTGCTTGAATGTGCGACTTGAGTTGGATTCTTCAAAGCCTCAAACCATTTAGTTGAATTCTCTTCAACTAAACCGTACTCAGGTAGATAGTTTTTAGAATAGGTAATAGGTTGCAGTTTCCCACCTTTAGTTGGTAATATGTTCGTGTAAGCAAACAGTAAACTTGGTTTCTCAATACCAGTGTACTTCGAATAATCAAATTTAAAAACAGAACTGAAATTTAGCATTTTTTTGACAAAATGAAATTCCTTATTTACAGGTGGTCACTTCAGTAGCAAGTGTCTTTTTTGAATAATGTGTTGTACTTTAGAAATTTAATTGCAACACATCCAATAGACAGTCAAATATGTACTTATACTAATGCAAGACTAGACTAGATAACTTCGATAAATTTCGATGAAATTTAAGAAACATCTGATTGAGCCTATTGTAAAACAGTACCATAATTTAGATTATTGTCCTATAATGGAACTACAATTTAATTGCTTTCCAATTGACTTATTATGAAGCAAAGGTTCCATTCTGTAGTCAATGTATGAAGTTGATCTGGTGATACTTATTCGAACCTTTCACTTGTCATCATTCTACATTCATACTAATTTTATCAGATGTTTTTTTTATCATTTAAACTTTGACTTATACTTGTAAGTAAAATGGGCTGAATGAGATCTTTAAAAGTTTTATGCCTTCAGCATTAGATAAATATTTTTTAACAAGATAATCATTTAGCACATCACTATTTCATCATTCAGTTCTATGCTTCTATTATACTTAAATATCATTTAAAAGTTTTAAAATAAGTTTTTTGTTGTACGTTTAGTTTGTACTGGCTTTTAAATGGTTATGATAATGAGGAATATAAGTTAATACCATGGTCCAACTAACTTTCGGCACAAAAATAATATGTAAAATTAAAAAAAAAAAATTCTTAATTATGATGACGTCATAACTCTTTAACTAATCATTTTTAGCCTTTTTTCTGGTAATCAAAAATGCTCACCATTAAATTATCTTTCTAGTGATATAACATGATGCGCTCACCATTACAGTGAGGGCTGTAAGCACAAAAAAAGGTCAGGATACTTCTTATTATGATAAAATCATCATAAAACATTTTATTTTTTTGAGGGAGACAACTTTGAAAGACACGTGATCACGAACATTTACTTTTCCAAAGCGCATCATCTTATATCACTAGAAAGATATTTTTGTGCTTACAGCCCTCACTAAAAGATCATTTAATATAGATATAAAATATCAAAATAAGCCGTTTCTGCTATAAGACAGGTTTCTACTACACGACATGCACACCCACTTGTTTATGGTTATATATTAGATGATAATATGTTTGTTCCTGATAATACTGTTGAGGATATTCTGGAAGACTGCCATATGCCTTGTAATTGCAGAAAATGTGTAACTTTTGCAATTGTGAACTAGGTGTTTGCAAAAATCCATTGATTGGTTGAAACTATTTTGCATTGTAAAATATTAGAAAAAGTTCAAATCCTTTGTATTAGACTTATTCTATATAGAAGATTTAGCATTGTTTTTACTTGCATATTTATCTATGTTACTTACTTTTAGATTGTTAATTATTAGTTGAAACTCTTAATAATATTTATGTTTTATTAATGTTTCAGTATTTCAATGCAATAGTGTATTAATATTAAATTAAAACTGTTAATCAATAGCTATGTTTAAACTTTGAGTATAACTGGCCTTTAAAATTCACAAAAAATGGGCGATCAAAATAACGTGCCCTCGATTTCTTTTGTCATAAACATTCATATAAACCACTTCTGAAGTCAAAATGAGGGTAGCTACTCGGAAGTTCATGCTCAACTGTCGCTAGGGCCAGGAGTAAAAGAGAGTTACAAAAAATATATGTCTCAAGGCGTTCTGAAATAACAATAGAATTTTAGGCTTTCATTGACGTTGGGTCATCCAGTGACGTCGAGTGACAGTTACTTTCAGCTACTCTCCATACATAAGTAACACAGTTCCTTTTTTTTCTGCAACGTCTACATCACGAAATTGCGATTACTCCACCACGGTGACTTTGTGGATCAAACTACAAATCGTTCTCATGTGTCCAAAATGTATCATTTAGAATATATTTTTTTTATTACTGTTGTTTACCTGTTTATGTTAAAACTACAAAAAAAAATTCAAAAGCTTAGTTCCCCTTTAAGGTAGATTGGATATGACTGAATATACATGATAGCTACTTGCGACAAAGACAGGAAAAAAATCAATTTAAAAAAAATTGAGATATAATTACTTTGCTAAAAAGAATTGAAAGCAAATGATTAAAATAAATTAATAATAAAATTTTGATAAAATACTTTTGTAAAAAAAATGTTCTTCTTTGGTCAATACTTGACCATTTGCCCTATTTTCAGAACAATGAGATTGAACAACATAATTCCAGGTGTGTCACTTTCGTAGACCATCTAACTTCATGCAAAAAATCAGAGAAAAGTAACAAGGTAACTAAAGGGTTTAGAGCAAACTGCATTACCTAAGGTAGGTCGGAAATCACTGAGTATTTGGGACCCTTATGACAAAACCAGGGTTCAAAAAATGGTGGAATCAGAAGATAGTTAACTCAAAAATTGTCCTTCCAATACAAATATTTTATTCAAACGTTGCAGCAACTTCCAGAAAAATATAAATAAATCTTCCTATAAATAAAGCACTAGTTATTTTATTTTTTAACTGGTTCAAACTGGAGCCATTTTGTTAAGTTTTTACAAAGATATTTTTTTCTTTCTTTTAAGAGATTCTTTCGAATGTAAATAGATTTTAATAATGGAGTTCATTTATTTTTTTGTTCGTAGTCTGAGTTACTGTTAAGAACGTAACAGAATAATTACGCATGAACTTATTTTTAAATATTTTGAAATTTATAAAAAGACGGCGTGTGAAGTGATGAAGAAATAATATATGCCTTATGTTTTCCAGAAGAACTCAAAATATCTTTAATATCGTTATATTGAAGTAATGTTTTCCGGATGTTACCACAACCGTAAATATAATATTTAATTTTAGATCGGCTTTTGGATTAAAGTAGGGTATGCTATAGGGGGAATAGCATGCTATATATGCCATTTGCAAATTGAGACATAATTATACATTGCTGTGTTACAAAATATTATGCTCCGCGCTTTTAACACAGGGCTTTTATAAATCTAGTTCATACTAATTTAGAGCCTAATTTACCATTTGAACCAGATTAGACTACAGCAGATTTATTCTTACTTCTGATGATTACAAAGGTCAAGTAGGAGTTTCTTGCCAAAGAACATGCTAAAGAAGGCCATGTTTTATTAATAGGATTTGTAATGCCATCAACTAAATTAGGGAATAAATTTTTGAGTATGCTCCATCATAATATAAACTCCTTACATTAGTGATATCTTCTAGATGATTGGCGAGAGTTGGATCGATAAATGATAATAACATTCCACCAGTGACTGATACCAATGCTGTAAATTAAAGTATTCTAGCTATCAGCAGTTTTAAACTACCGTTACATAAATCGTAAATTAACGTAAAACATCACACTTTGACTCATATTACAAGAGAAGATCAAAATAGTTCAAGTATATCAAAAAACGTTTGTTGAAGAAAACTGAGTACGTCAGTAAAACAAAGTACATCTGAGAAAATAAAGGGAACATAAAAACACGTGAATTACACTTACAAAGCATAAATACACCAGGCACTCTAACTATTGTCGATAAAGAACCAATTTGTTGCAATTCACCAGCCTCATTCCCAGTCTCTTTGAATAACTCTGAGGAAAATTTATTTATTATACTCACTAAATGTTTTAGTCGACAATTGAATATACTACAACTTTCAGTAGAAGCAAAAGAATACATACCTTTCTCATTGGGTAGTATTAGATACACTATGAAACAGCAAAACATCAAACAAGAGCCAACAACTAAAAAAGGTAACTTAAAACCACCAACCTGCTCTTAACAATAAAACAGTACAATGAATTAGTTATTTATTTCAGAAAAACTTAAATATTAAGTCTCACAAAAAAGTTATTACTTTATATAAGACACCACCAACAGCTGGACCTGTTATTATTCCCAAGCCTGTAAATACCTCAAGTAAACCCTAAAATAACAAACAACCTTAATACTAATTTGTCAATACAAAAAGGGATTGCATAAAATAACTAGGGCTTGGCTTATAATCATATCAACATTTCCAGAAGTCTGCCACCAATTTTAAATTTGTAACATTTTCTTCAATTATTGTTATTTCTTGCTTTAACTTCTTATTTAATCTTTATTTTCAATTATTTCGGTAAAAAGGTTTTCTTGCATGATTTGTGGTTGAAGGAAAATATTTAGGTGGTTATTCTTATATTGTTTTACATTTATTTAGGTTGAAGGAATCATTGGAATTGATCCTTCTTTTTTTGAAGTCTAGTGTCATTTTAGAATTACCTGTGTACAGATCAATTAATAGTATTTATTCGTAATAAAAGAAGAGTACAATTACATGACAATTAACCCATTTAAACCTACAGGACACTCAAAATAAGCTTTTAGTGGTTTTCCATTAAATAATAAAACTATATTTGGGCGAAAAACGGCCATAAGATATTTTTATTACAGCTCTAACATATAATTTATTATCAGCACTTATTAATACTGTTACTATTTTTCTGCCTGACAATATCCTTTTTGTTGTTGCCCAGAAACCCTATCCAATCCCTTCGACTTCCAACAAAAATCTCCTTCATTGTTAGACACTATAACAACTTTTTGATAGAAACAAATCACTTACAAAGACAGTTGACATGTTATCTTTAAAGGTTACCGCCATGATTGCTAAAACAGCTGTCTGTGAGCAAGCTGTACCAACTGCAGTGACTATTCGAATTGCAAAGCAAAACGAAATAAAAACCTTCCCCTTGGGCAAATCTGCAACGAAACTGTAAGCAAAATATTTACACATAATGACTTGTTAATTAGTTATCAATAAAACTTTAAGCGGCAAGAACAAAAAACATTAAGAATATTTAATTCTGAAACCGTTTCGAAAACACTAATTTTTGAATAAAATTTGAATTTGGTGATTGAATTTATTTTTCATTAAAACTGTATGCTATATGGTTGACATAGAATTAAACCATAAAAAAGAACCAGTAAAAAACTCCCAAATTAATCTCGATTATTTTTTGTAAAATTTCTTATAAGTTCTTTATAAAATATGTATAATGAAACAATGCAGCAAATACAATTCAAGGACAGTTTATTAAGACAGCAAGTATTCATTGCGAGGAATGCTCGAATTAATTTCAATATTTTTTAGATAATATATATATATTTTAAAAAAGATATGATAACTGATGATACAATTTGTATAATTTGTAATGATTCTGGGGAAAAGAAATAATTTAATGTTTTAATTAAGGAAAAGGAATGATTGTAACTGTTTATGGTTTTTAAATATCAAATTTAGAAAATATATTATTTTGTCAGCCCAACTGACACCAATTGAAGTATTTCTATTTGAAAAACAGTTTTAAAACTAATTAAACTTTCTTAAGTGCTGAAGGAATTAACTTCGCCAGTAAGGAGAGGATTCAGAACATTGTTGCAGAAGAATCTTTCCCAGTTCATTCTAAATGTAGAAGAAATTACATTGACAAGAAAATTAATGCACCATACAAACATTATTAAATGAAGTTGTAAATGATAACGAAAGACGTAAAAGTCAAAGAGCAAAATCACCACAATGCTGAAAAGAAAAATGAGAATGCAGGAAGTGTTGACATTTCAAAAATCGAAACACATCATTTAGTAGATTCGAAAAGAAATTGCTGCGAAGATTGTTGCAGTGAGTGGTCTTCAAAATAGCTGCTTGGAATAATTCAATATGTTGCTGCAGATTGTGTCAATTCCTTATGGTCAGGTAGTATGCAGCTCATCTGTGACACTCAAAATAAAGAAATACAGAAAAGATAATATTGTATCTTTGCCTATCATTGATCTAACCCTAGTGACATGAATTACTTGGGTGTATAAAATACATTATGCAGAAAAGTGGACTGAAGTGGAAAGAAAAGTGATATTTTAAGAAGTGAATTTTGGTGAAAATGCTGTTGTACTCATACTCAGTGGAAAGGCGTATTCAAGAACAATGAGTGGGGAAGTTTTGCAAAATGTTTTCATCCAAATAATTCCTAACCTTGATATTAGTAGGAAATATTAGAAAGCATTTACAAAAAGTTAATAGACAAGTCTGCTACAATAAATGAAGTTCAATATAGCGAAATATTAAATAAAACACAATGTGAAATAGAACAAGAAAGACTGACTATTGGACTCCCTGGATATACTAAAAACAGTTGCTGAGAAAACTCACTATCTATAGTGAGCATATATAGTAGTTACTAATTCATCAATAGTTAATGATTATAATAAAGATATTTAAACATAGACCAGGCAAATTTTTAAGTTTGGGCCAAGGTAAAAGGGACAAATGCTCATATGGATTTTCATAAACCTATACC
>JAUELD010043557.1:0-11597 GCA_031471615.1 Aglantha digitale
TAGTTTTTAAACATTTTAACATCTTGTGTTTATTTACCAAAATCATGTATTTACTTCTGGTTACTCTATTTATAAATCAAATTTTAATTTTTAGTTTTAAAATGTTTTTTTTTGGAAATATCTATTTTGAAGATCAAAACCTGTCTTTTAGAGATTGTTACAACCATTTTTAGTAAAACCTTCTTTAAATGAATATTAGTAACAAAAAACAACAAAAATTTCTTGCCATTCGTTGGAAGAGTATAGTTTAAACTTTAATGATAAAGTTTAATTGATACTAATAAAGTTTAATTGGTACTAATAAAGTTTTTTGTCAATGATGAGACTAAGAAATAACAAAGTTTAAGTTTATAAATTTCCGAATGCTGTGAAATTTAGATGATAAAAGGTGAATTTTAAAATGTATTAAATTCTAAATTCTGACAGATTACGTTAAATCTTCTTCAAAAATAATCTGCAATTGATTCACGCAGCGGCTAAATGGCAGCGGCTAAATAGCAGTGCTGGGAGCGGCAAAATAACAGTGCTGGGAGCGGTTGGAAGAACTGGTAACTATCTATATAACTGGACAAAATATATAGACTTGTTTCCAAATAGTTATTCGAAATTTTCAAATCTACTTGATAAGAGAAACGGTTAAAATTTTCTTTTGAGAATATCTCACTAATCTCACTAAATAATTAATAATTATTAACTATATTTTGTAAGGAGATTATCATCAATAGCAAATTTACAAGCTGGACATCCTTAAGATTTTTTCATTTCTACTTCAAGAACTTTAGTGAAATTTATATTTTCCTCTGTTTTCCTATATATAGTTATTTTAGGACTGTAAAAAGTAAGTTGGTCTTTAATTTGAATTTGTTTGTCTTTTAACAACTTCTTGTTTGAGTATGTATTTTACATTTTATTCTTTGATTATCTTCTATTATAGCTACCCATGGATCTTGTTAGACTATGAAATATCCTATATTTCCTATACGTCTCGAGGCCAGAGACTCGAGACCCGGGACCCGAGACCCAAAACCCAGTTTTTGAAACCCGAAACCAAATTTTCGAAAAGAAAAAGAGAGATAATTTTCAAAATGAGGTATAACTATATTTTCATAATTTGATATAACTTGGTCTTGGTCTTTTCAGCTCTGAGTTTTCGTTGCGATATCATAAAAGAAACATTATAATATAATGTAATAAAACTTTTGATATCTCCTCATTTTCAAAATTAACAAAATTTTGGGTTTCGGGTTTCGAAAATTGGGGTTTTGGGTCTCAGGTCCCACTTGTCACATATGCCATTATAACTTGCCGAAAATGTGTTATATATTTATTATAAATCGATATTTTAACAATTAGATCTAAAGAAAAACCGGCAGTCCAAATCTAGACTGGCTAGTTCGTGTTGATAACTAGGGGTGTTGATAAACTTGTTTTGCTGTAAACTCAAGCACGCTTTACTCGACCATACATCATTTTCTTCTAAAATTTATAGAAAAACTATAATGAAGTTTAGTTTTAGTTTGGAATTACTTTGATTTGGCTTGATAACAATTATCACGTCTGTGGATTTATAACCACAGTTAACGTCTGTCATTACGCTAAATAGCAATTGCTAAGAAAAATTTGGCGAGTTCATTTTTAATTTGATGATTACTCGATAACTTTTTAGCCTCGAGTTTTGCCTCTAACAAGTTCTCTCTATTTGATCTGATGAAATAGCTGGTTTTGGCAAAGATTATTGCCCAGGACTGTCAGGCATTTATTAGCTATGTTCAAAACATTTTTTTTTACTATTGTAACTGCATGTAATGAAAATAAGATAATGCGTTCGACTTCAAAAACAAATAATATTTTGGTTGTTTAAGTAATATGGATTCAAAATTTGTAGATGAATCTGTATATCTGTGCTTGTACAGTATCTAACAACATCTAACAGCTGCCCCGTTATGCCCAAACTGTCCTTAGATCTAAAGTTTGTTTTTAATTACAAATATCGTAATGCCACTCAAGTTATACTCTGAGGAGTAATTAGCTATAATTAGTGAATCTATTATTCTATCAAACAGTTATTTGTAGAACATTAACATAGCCAAGTGGTGGTTTTATTTATTTATTTATTTATTTAATTTGCTGCAAATTAGCTTCTATTATTAACAATTACTTTTTTGAATGGATTTTAATAAACATTTTTTTGTTATTTTATCATAAGATTTTAACCACATATTTAAGCATTTATTCGGATTAGCAAGACTCAAGAATGTTTTGAAATCACGCCTTCTTCCTTAATTTTTTTCCTTTTATCAAGTAATTGTGGTTTATCCAAATTGAAATAGCTAAAAGAACACGTAAACAAATATAGGTTATTCCTACATTTTAAGGTACATAACATGGTCAAGTTGTTGCATAATTTGACAAAGCTTCCTACTGGACCTGTTCTTTGTTCGTCGCCCCATATTTTTAGTCCATTTAATTACAAAAATTTGTGATGTTGTTAAATGGTTGGTTTGTTGTGTGGAATGACTTTTTCATTTTATACCGCTCACCAGAGAGATTTTAAGCTAATAGAACAACAACAACAAAGTCTGGAATTAAGAACATAAAAAGATTTTCTATTGGATTTGCTCTGAGGTCTTTGGTCAATCTGGTCCATTTAAATACTACCATGTATGCTGTTTTGAAGTTGTTGGTTTGTGGTATGAGATTGACGTTACATCTTATAGCTTTTGGCTAATAGAACAACAACACGAAATCTGAATGGCAGAACATAAAAAAGGCTGACAGTTTTTATAAGTAAAAAAACCTATATAAAACCTACACTGCCAATGTTAGAAGCTGTAGCGACATATACTGTCTATCGAAATTTTCTGTTTATTCTATATTCAGGACCGGAATATATATATAGAAACTAAACCCTATCATGAAAACAGAATAGACAGAAAAATTCGTAAAAAATACATATACAGAGAAACTAAACCCAAACCCTTTTGATATCCTGAAAATAGGATAGACGTACTATTTCAGTACAGAGCGGACTTTCTACATTCACAATTTGGCATCCGAAGTTTTATTTTAAATTTTAAGGTAGCATTAGGTTCGAGATCTTTCAATTTATTTAGCACTAGATATATCCCAAATATTGGGTGCAAACAACAAGTGGAGTGGAACCAAAGTTGATCCTTGAGGTACACCACCTGAAATGGAGTTGATTTCATAATGACTTGAGTTAATATTACTTCTTACTGAGACGCTGTTTTGACGAAGGTTATATGAAGCTTTTTATTTTATTTCGACATTATAGGCGGAAAGAATTTCTTAATCACTTTAGAATTTTTTTAAATCCAGCATATGAATGAGTCTAATGATGTACCTTTGTAAAAGCTCATCAGAATCAAAGTCAGAATTAAAATCTCTATATGCATTTTTTTGATAGCTGATGGTCTAATCAAAAATGATGGTCTAATCAAAGCTGATGGTCTAATCAAAAATGGTCTAATAAATGGTATGAATCAGATCGGTTTTTGTTAAACATGTTGATTCCATTTATTCACGTAACTACTTTAAAACAGAGCTTGTCGACAATTAAAGAATTACCGATAACTTTAATTAGTTAAATCTACAACTTAATAAAACAAATTTCAATATATTATAAATAGGTCGTATACTTTACACAAGTAGAAAAACTTTAAAAAAAAGTTTTAAAATTTTGTCTAAAAGTGTATACTAGATATTACGCAATTCAACTGGGCTTCTTTCTTCAAATTTATTTGAATGTGATTTGTAAACAAACTAATCACGTTTTTGTAATCTCTTTAAAGTATATTGTTCTAAGAAACCTTTATTAAAATAATATGCTGGCGTTAAGTGAAGAGACGAGCGGCACCCTTTCGAGAAATAATGTGAAGAACTAACGGTTTCTTTGATTAATTATTTATCTTTAAATAAAGATTTGCAAAAGAGGGGCTGCTTTAGTGTTTTATTTCAATATTGAAAAATTTAAACAACAAACGAAAGATAAACGTGTAATAACAGAGACAAATCAATTTGATTTTCTTCCAGACTAACAATATTAGATTTCCTGCCATCTTGGACAGGTTAATCAAGTCCAAAAATTGTTTGAACAAAATGGAGTTCCGCTGTACGCTTACGCTTTTACTTTTTTACGTTTCTTTTTTTCTGAATAGAAATGTAGTATACGGTGATATTGAAAAGGTTTTATCTTAATTTATATGGTGTTGATAATATTTGGAAGATAAACTCATTCCTAGTCAAAAAAATATTGCTCCAGAGAAATACTCCTGAAAACGGGAATTTTCTACTGTTAATGAGTTTTTTTGTTTTTGAACGTATTTAATTACCATACATGCAAGATTGCTATTCATAACAACAACTTAGAACCTAGTCTAATATCAAATGAGTTAGACAACATACCATTTTAACAAACTAGTAAAAGCTTTCTTTTATTAGAAAGATAATTTGCACGATGGAAGAAGGAGCTATTTGGATTTTCCAACAAATAAAAAAGAAATGTCTTTAAAGAATTTTTGTAATTATTTTTGTTAAGTATATTTTGTTGTTTTTGATATTAATGGTTTCTTTCCTTATTTTGTTGTTGTTCTTGAAAATTGTTGTTGTTTTTATTGGGGTTGTCGTGGTTATTATTACTAAATTTAATTATATTGTATATGTAAAAATTTGAACGTGACATTTTCTTTTTTTTAAAACAAAACACAAACACTAAATAAACATAATACGGATTTTAAATGATAAACCATGAATATACTTGAAAATCATTAATTTTTTTTAAATAAAATATAATTCTTTCAATGCTATCAGATAATGGCAATGCCTTATCAAGCGATCATTTCCATTGTTGCTGTTTTTACCTTATAAAGAAAATTATCGACATATACATAACTCGTGTATAGATCTATAGAAATGAAATAATAATAAAGGTTGAATAGCTTTTTTATTATTTAATGAATAAATAAACAAAACTAAAGAAAGGATATTTAATCGTTTGGAAGGAAAATACAGCAAAGGTAAGAAAATTTAGATACAAACTTCCGGAAACATTTCGGGGGATTAGAAAAAAACTTTTAAGAAAATGCAATATATTTATATACATGTATATATCAGATTTGTGTGATAAATTTTGTTTAATTAGTTGACAGATACAACTTTTTCAAATATGACTGTTTTATTCATAAAGTTTCATATATATATACAATGCGATTATTGTTTAAGAAAAAGGCTCACGCTTCAAAATATGCAAAAAGTTCAATAAATTGACTGTATTAAGATACAATAGCAGATGTTCATGGTATATCCACTTAATATTGATTAAATTAGAAAATTTACATACTGTAAATTAGGTGATTTTAGCAAAAATAAATGATAATAACCAATTTTTAAAAGGTTCAGAAAACAAAATAGGTACTAGATAACTTGTGCAGGGACAACTTTTTAGATATCGTGCTTTCTGTTACGTCAAATTGATAATATCCTTCATACTTTCCTTTAATCCAAAATATATTATATAAGTAATATATGCAATAAGTAAAACCGCACAATTTTTTAAGAATAAAATAGTTTTTAAAAAAATAACAGAACAAAGAACAAAACAAAATAAAAAATGATATTCATATAGTAAAAATGATGGTCAAGGAAAACTGATATGAGGAAAAATCACGTTAGGCCAGCGAAAAAATGATCACACTAGCTTTTTCTATCTTTTCATTTAATCTATCTTTTCGTGTTTTTTTTTGAAATTGTGATGTTGTGTTTTCAAAATAAAGAGATTATTTGGAATTTTTATTATTTTCAAAATAAATATTTTTAACGGAATTAAAACTTGATTTTAAAAACATTTTTTAAATAAAACCAGAATAATATTAACAAAATAAACCTTGACAGCACTTGTTTGTATGTAATGACTTGCTATTTATTTGAGATTAATACTTTAAGTAGCTATGCACCAGCTTCGTTAGCTATACACAAATCATACTAACGTGTCTATGTTATTTCGAATTAATTTTAGTATCTTATCATATGCTATTAGAAAATTAATTACCTGCAGGCTGTTCTGTAATTAGGTAATTAGAAAGAAACAGACATACCGAAACTACGTTCAAAAAGTTATTAAAATATATATTTTAAAAATACAATAGGATGTAATAATTGACAGAAAACAGAATAATTGATCATAATTTTTATGGAAAGTACATTAATTGACGAGTAGATTTTTCACTGCCGTTTTGAAAATTATTTTTTACATATCTTATCTTATCTATAAAGAATGTTCCGTAACAACACACGAAAGATTATTTCCACACTTAAGATAAGACGTCACTCATACATACATTTTGAGCCGAAATAGCAAATTTTAATCTTTAATCCTTGATGGAATTTTTACAAAAACTTTTGTAAATGTAAAAGTTTATGCACTGTTTTTCCATTAAAAAACATTTTTGGTACTTACCTCAATTTACTTCTCTTCTATAAAGGAAACTCAAGCTGGCAAGTTAGGTTTATATTAAAAAGCTTTAAAAATTATAAAAGATGTTTTTTATTTCATACAAAAGTATTTTTTCGTACACAAGTTATCAGTATTTGAAGTTTTCATATATTTTCATATATTATATAAACCATTTTCAATTGGCAAATTTAGTAAAAATCAAAGTGAAAACCATTTATGGTTACCAGAATTAGCCAACCATGACGATGACATCATAATTAAGTATAAAACTTGTCGCATCAGATTGGAATCACATAAATAAACTGTAAAAAAACATAATTAAACCTAATTAAACTAACTAGAGTTTGAAAGGAAACTTCCCCTTTAAAGAAACTTGACCGCACAGAATTTATAAATTGACAACTTGGTTACCGAAACATTTACAAATTATTAACAGTGCTTTGATTTAGCTAATATCTAAAAAAGAAAGTATTCTGAGACTGTTATGATTTTATTTTTTCATTTCAACATTTATAGTAACAACAAATATACAAGTGAAAGAATTCAAATCATTGACACTGACAATCGGAAAATTTAAACTCAAAGAATTTTAGGAATCAGTGTAACAATTAGTGTAAACGCTTTATGTACTGACTTATTACGTCATAGTTTATTTACGTTAAACGGTTATATGAAAGAACGCTAATTGGGAAATAAAAAAAATATATTACCATGTTGACGTGTTATTGTTTTAAAACATTGTTTTCACATATAGTCACCTCCTATATCCACGTCATTTGTTTGGTGAAAACAACCGATAACGTAGATAACATTATGTGTTGAGATTTATAATAAAAAAGCATAAGAGAAACATTCGTTAACAAAATTTGTCTTCCTAAATGACAAAATAATCTTAAATCATATGAGCTTTGTTGAACAATTCGATAAAGTTTTTAAATGAAATTATTGTTATTTCAACCAGATTGAAATTGGTGAGTTATTATTTCTAAAATATATTTTACCTGTTGAATTTACGAGTCACAAATGTGTGGATTTACTAGATTGAGGAAATTAGTAATGAGTAACTCAATCAAATTCAAACCAATGAACATGTTTGCGTTTAATCAGTTTTCATATTTATAATCTCTACTAATTTAGCTAGAACTTTTGGAGAATTTGGAAAACAGAAAAGTTTTTGGTTTTTATAAATTTTTCAGCTAGTGTTGTTCTTATTAGACTCAAACCAGCCATGACCATACTACTTAAGCTATCGATTGATAATTAATCGTCTTATATAAAGAAGCAGAGTTGCTTAACTTATCCCTGATGAGTTGCATTATGCATATTTTATTCTCTGTTTTAAATTCTGAATCACAATGCATACGTAAGAAGGTTCGGAATGTTTGGTTGAGCGGGGGATTCGCTAAAGACACTTCAGATAAGGAATGGTTTTGTTTTATCTTATCTTCTTAAAAAACCCAGTGTTTCAGATTCACGTCATGCTTTAAGATAATCTTTAAGATAATTTTATCACTGATTTTTGTCATTAAGAATAATAGCATGTATTTAATACAAAAAATACAAAATAATTCCAGCAAAAACTGTAAATATTTGATGATGTAAAATAAATATACGAAACTTTATTGATGAAGTAAAAAGCATCTGACTAAAAGGATGCTTCTACATGATAAAAAAATTCAAAATTTTAATCTCTCTGTTATAGTAAGCTGTAACATTCACTTACGTATATACACTTACATTTATTTATTGCCAAAAAAATCACTCATTTCAAGCTTTGACTTCGTGTATTATGACTTAGATATAACTTAGCGATGGCGAGGTGAATGATGAGGTGTACGAGGTGTATGACAAACGCACAAATATGAACTTTATGCTCCGATCTTTACTTCTCTTGTAAAAGCTTTTACAAAAGGAATGTGAGGAATGTTTGGTATTTGCGGGGGTTTCGTTATCAATACTTTGTGTAATGAATGTATCTGATCAATTGTAAAAAAACTAGTCAAGACTGACGTCATATTTAACGTTAAATTACACAAGATCTCTCCATATCAAAATTTTGTATTACGTTAAGCAGAAAACGCAAAAACGGGATGTAAAAAATGGCGGTTGTAAAAATAATGTTCAATTAATTACTCAGTGGATTTGATCATCATTTTAATGATTTCCTTTAGCGCCTTTTTTTGGTGAATTAGTGAAAAAAATCATCGATTTATCAAGAATGTAGTTTTGTAACTTAAAATTATATGGTTTTGTAAATTCAAAATTTCCACTATAACAAATTTTAGTTATTAAAAATAGCATGGTAATATTAAACTTCGATAGTGCTTAACAACTTTTAGTTTGTCTGGTTTTATTTTGCAAGTTGTTCTTTAATTTAAGTTGTAGTTACATAAAAGAATCACCGATTTCAAGCAAGTAGCAGAATATTTCTTAGAAACTTAGATGCTTAAGTAACTTAGGAATGTTGTAAAGATGTCGGCGGGGTGCATATTTTATACCACATACAAACACTCAAAGACTTTAAAAAAGACTTTAATTTAAATTGTAGTTACATAAAAGAATCACCGATTTCAAGCAAGTAGCAGAATATTTCTTAGAAACTTAGATGCTTAAGTAACTTAGGAATGTTGTAAAGATGTCGGCGGGGTGCATATTTTATACCACATACAAACACTCAAAGACTTTAAAAAAGACTTTAATTTAAGTTGTAGCTACATAAAAGAATCACCGATTTCAAGCAAGTAGCAGAATATTTCTTAGAAAGTCAGATGCTTAACTACCTTAGGAATGTTGTAAACATGTCGGCGGAGTGCATATTTTATACCACATACAAACACTCAAACATGAATTTCAATCTCTGAATCGTGAGCAGAAGGCGGGGTTTTTTGAGCGGGGGATTTGATATTGATGCATAAGATAAGTAACTGCTTTATTTTATCTTATCTGTTTAAAAAACCAGTGTTTGAAACTGACGTCACATTTGCAGATAATCTTTCAGATAAATTTTCTACTGATTTCCGTGGGTTGATGGAAAAAAATAATAGTATGACAATCCAAAATAAATAATAAAAACCTTTATTGGTAAAATACAAAACCTTTTATTAAAGAAATTGTTTTGCAGAAGAACCCATTGATTGAACATCAATAACCTTTTGTTAAGCTGTGATAATAAATAACTCAATATCAAAAACATTGATATTATTAATTAATATTCGAGAGAACCCGAATTTCTATTAATAGTTTTTCACAACACTAAATAAGGGGGAGATGGGTCTTAGACCACATCAAAATAAAAATACCCTTTTAGGTAGGTAATTTTATTTTTTACCTACCCCCCTATATTAGGTATAAAATGTTTAGGTAATCCTATTAGCTAAAACATTATACTCCATTTGTAAAGAGAAATAGTTTAACAGAATGGACAGGAAACGCTGTTTTAACCAAGCGTAGGCACTTCATATAAACTTTATATAAACTAAGCATTACAGAGATTCCGACGCTTAAACGTAAAAGTATAATCCAATTTTCAAGTTTTTATTTTATTTTCAATTTATTCTTACTGTTAATTTGTTTACAATTTAAAACGAAAATATATAGTTCAAGTTTTGAACTATTTTAATTTTTATTTAATTTCTTTATTGAGGATAATTTAAGTAGAGATAGTTTAGTAGAGATAGTTTAGGAACCGAAAAATAAAGTAAACATTTGTGTTTGGGTAAGTTTGGTTGTTTCTGATTGTTTAAAGGTGTATCACTAATTACTTCTGTTGTTTGTATTGTGGAGTTACCAATCAAGGAAATATCGAACATACTGTATAGTGTTAGCTATATACTATCGAACACTATTCTTCTATTAAGAAAGACTTGTAATTAAATTTTTCAGTTTCGTACATTATTTATATATTAGAGGATATCCCAGTATAAAATCATCCCTCTCAAAATCCCTAAATCATCAAAATATCATCAAAATTACGCCCTCTATCCGCCCTGACATCGCAGATGCGCCTGGTATTAATACTCATTTAACTTAAGCAAATATTCTTCTTTAAAAATCTTCGTCGTCACATTACCTTGTTTTGCTACATTATCCTTGTAGGGCTATGGCTCTGTCCAAAAAAGGCCCATATTCAAAATCCCACTTTAACAAACTGTTAAGGCATTAGTTCTCTTAATGCAAGAGAAGTACTAAGGGAAGTATAAGGGAAGTACTGCAATTTTTATTCAAAATTAAAAAACTATGTTCAATTATAAAAAAAGTGATTAAATAAGTAAGATATATTTAATGGTCAAAACTAAAAAACACTTTATTTATAATAAAAAATTTAATAAACCGATTTACTAAATCCTAATCCATTTGTTATTCTAGTAGCTACCAAATGAAAACACTAATTAACAAAAACAGTTTGTAATGATTCTTGTGATAAGGTATTGCTAATTATTCCAGCGTGTTGCAAAAAAAGATGCTACGACCTCACCCAAAAAGAAAGAGATGAAAACTAAAGACACTTTGAAATGTGCGTAAGCACACTATTTTAAATAGCTACTTTTAATGAAAAACAAAAACAAAAAAAAATAAAAAGTACGTATAGGGAGAAGAAAGTAAAATTTATTACATTACTATTTAATTCCTTGATCCATGAAGTTGTCAGGAAAGAAGTAAAACTACAGAACTTTTTATTTTTATCAAAGGTAGAAATCAAAAGAATCTCATTTTCTTCATTTAAGAATGTAAAATTGAAAATGTGAAAATGAATTTAAAAAGGCTAAGTAAAACAATAGATACTGAAATACCCTTTTTCATGAAGGTAACTCAATTATTTCTACCCAGTGTAATAAATTTTGTTTTTACAGGTAAAAGTATGTATATGCAATGTAAACATGCTCATTGTTATCTTTTTATTTTTAGATTTCAACCAAATAAATAATGATGAACAACTCAACTAATATAACAAATACTTTATCTGAAGATATTCCAATAACAGATATCCCTACAATTTGGAAATACATTGTTTATCTTTTTATACTCGTAATTGCGCTGTTGGGAAACGCGTTGCTTGTCATGTCGTTGTACAAAGTAAATAGAAAAAGGTTTTCAATTACCAATTTGCTAGTCACCAATTTAGCTC
>JAUELD010043568.1:694-11595 GCA_031471615.1 Aglantha digitale
CTATTTACATCCCGTCCACCTATTTATATCTCATCTACCCAATTACATCCCGTCCACCTATTTATATCTCATCTACCCAATTACATCCCGTCCACCTATTTACATTCCATCCACCTATTTACATCTCGTCTACCCATTTACATCTTGCCCACCTATTTACATTCCATCCACCTATTTACATCCCGTCTACCTATTTACATCTCGTCCACCTATTTACATCTCGCACTCCTATTTATAACCCATACACCTATTTTCATCCTGTCCACCTATTTACATCTCGTCTACCTATTTATATCTCGCCCACCAATTTATATCTCATCTACCTATTTACATCCTGTCCACCTATTTACATCCCGTCCACCTATTTATATCTCATCTACCCAATTACATCCCGTCCACCTATTTATATCTCATCTACCTATTTACATCTCGTCCACCTATTTACATTCCATCCACCTATTAACATCTCGTCCACCTATTTACATCTCGTCCACCTATTTACATCTCGTCCACCTATTTACATTCCATCCACCTATTTACATCTCGTCTACCTATTTACATCTCGCCCACCTATTTACATCTCGTCTACCTATTTACTTCTCGTCCACCTATTTACATCTCGTCTACCTATTTACATCTCGTCCACTTATTTACATTCCATCAACCTATTAACATCTCGTCTACCTATTTACATCTCGCCCACCTATTTACATCTCGTCTACCTATTTACATCTCGTCCACCTATTTACATCTCGTCCACCTATTTACATCTCGTCCACTTATTTACATTCCATCCACCTATTTACATCTCGTCCACCTATTTAGATCTCGTCTACCTATTTACATCTCGTCCACCTATTTACATCTCGTCCAGCTATTTATAATCCATCCACCTATTTACATCCCGTCCACCTATTTATATCTCATCTACCCAATTACATTCCGTCCACCTATTTACATCCCGTCTACCTATTTATATCTCGTCCACCTATTTACATTCCATCCACCTATTTACATCTCGTCCACCTATTTATAACCCATCCACCTATTTACATCCCGTCCACCTATTTATTTCTCATCTACCCAATTACATCCCGTCCACCTATTTACATCCCGTCTACCTATTTATATCTCGTCCACCTATTTACATTCCATCCACCTATTTACATCTCGTCTACCTATTTACATCTCGCCCACCTATTTACATTCCATCCACCTATTTACACCCCGTCTACCTATTTACATCTCGTCCACCTATTTACATCTCGCACTCCTATTTATAACCCATCCACCTATTTTCATCCTGTCCACCTATTTACATCTCGTCTACCTATTAACATCTCGTCTACCTATTTACATCTCGCCCACCTATTTACATCTCGTCTACCTATTTACATTTCGTCCACCTATTTACATCTCATCCACCTATTTACATCTTGACTACCTATTTACATCTCGTCCACCTATTTGCATCCCGTCAACCTATTCACATCTCGTCCACCTATTTACATCCCGTCCACTTATTTACATCCTATCCACCTATTTACATCTCGTCCACCTATTTACATCCAATCCACCTATTAACATCTTGAGATAAACAAGTTTAAATACATACTATTTTCATTCTTACACACTCTAAAATATAAAAATAATTTTGTAAAAATAAAATAATCTCTTATTGTATATAAACACATGTCTACCTGTGTATATTTTTTTTATTTACGTTTACGTTTCTTTTCGTTGCTTTTTTCACTAAGTTTATGAATTTGTAATATGAATTTCTTTTTACATTAATTAGACGATTAGTTTACCTCAAACAAAAAATCTGCTTTATGAATGTCTCTATACTTTATTGATAATAAAGTGTTTATATTTCTTCCATCATTTTATAGAAAAAGTTTTGAAAAAACAATTTTTTTATTCAAATCGTCAAATTTATATTTGTTTTTTTCCGAAGTTTGCATGAAGTTGTTTTAATGTTTCATTTAGAAAAGTTGAAGTACGCAGTCTGACTTGCAAACGGAATTAGGGGGTGTGTAAAGTCTTTTACCGAAAGCAGCAAATTGTTTTTACAAAAATTTATGAAAAAATCAAAAACCTGCTCGGATCCAGAAAAGGGATTCGATAACCATCTGACAGGCTAAAATTTTACATTTATAGCGAATCTCCCGTAGTTGTTCAAAATAACTGGGGGATCGTTCACCACGGAGTGCGTAGTAAAATTTCTTCTGCTTATATATATTATGAGACAATGACCGGAAATGTTCAAAATAATTGGGAATCACTTACCACTGAGAACATTCTAATTAAAATCCAGACTGGAGATTACAATAGAAAATTATAAAACAAAAGAATGTTGCATGATAATAAAATTTCTTTTTAAAAGGTAGTTCTAGTAGAAGCATGGCTTTTTCGAGAAACTTGTTACAAAATATTTTTGATTTAATGAAATCGAATGATATTATATACTATAATATGAAAACTTGTATGAGATTTGTTGATGCTGCTAGATGCTGAACAATCCATGGGAATGGCGGTGTGTTTAATTTAAAAGAGTTTTTTAAGTAGATCGTAAAATTTTATCAAATAGAAAGTGAAAATAAATAGTAAATTCAATCAAAATCATTTAAGGTGCGTTTATCTCCTAATAGGAGTCCTATTGTCGGAAAAATGTCAAAAGTTTTCAGTTTTGTGGTTGTTCATGAAAACGCATACATCATTATAAAGTAATAATAATAATTTATATATGTAGCGTGTCTTATATAAAATAAAACTCTAAACAATTTTTATTCTTACTTCTATTTAAGTGATACGATTTCGTTAAGTGTCAATTAATGGTTATATCATATCCCTGCTTCTATATATATATATTAACTTTTAATGTAACCCTTTCTTAGATCATACAGGAATGCCAAATTACTGACAATTTTGTTGTTTTTATCACGGAAAACGTGTCTTGCCGTCTTGTGTAGTTACGGGGATACGTAAAACGTTCTCAAGTATAGATGATATTAAAAAGGCAGTAAATAAAACGTAAGCAGCGACGATGAGTAATATAAAAGTTAATAATGGTAGTTTTATACGTTAATAGTGATAAGTAACTTTTACATAAACTTATAAACTTATCGTATAAACTTTTACGATGATGAAGAAAATGACTAGAAAAAAGCACCCAACGAATTATATAAAACATTTACAGCTTAATTCGTTTAAATTTTAATCAGTTTGTAATAATATCTTTCCTTGATATATTTCTTCGTTTTGTACCCTCTTTTTGCATCTTTTTGCCGATGCTTTGATATTTTCCCGTATCATTTTTTCAATTTTAGAGAAAATACAGCTCATATAGTCGTAGCTTTTTTCCTCTTAACTTTTTTGGCAACGAATCTTCAATTGGGCTTGGAGTACTTAAAACTATATAGAGAATTTGGTTGAGCTTCCTCGCCAACTCTGTGCCGCTAAACAAACAAAACAAAATTGATTTAAAGAGCTTGCCAAAAAATCTGAATTGTTATATCTTGGTTATGGCTATCATGGAAATAACATGAGAAGGAAAGTCATGTAATAAGTTCTTTTGTACCAAGGCTCTTTGAAACAGTTAATTTGGTTCTAACAGATAAAAACTCTAGAAAAGCAGTTAACATCTTAGCTTTAAAAATCACTTAACTATCAAACCATTATAATCAACACTGATTAGGTTTTTTTGAGAATTATTCCTTAAAAGGAAAAAAAACACGAAAAAGTGAATGTTTGTTTAGACAATACGCAAGGAAACCCTATATACATAACTTTGTACAGATATTTTCGTCACGTTTAGCTTTTAATCCATTATTTAAATAAAAAGAAATCATTAGTTACTCACTAATGTAACTCACTTCAGCTTGTAATCTGAAGCTGCAATTTTAACTACAGTTTTCCTATTTCTAAATCCTCTTTCCTATTCTATAAAAAATGCTCTTTGGAAGATGGCCAATATTTGTAGAGTGCAACACTTGGTAGGGCAGTGTTAATTTTTCCGTCATAGTTAACAAATGACTCCGCAGAGCAGGTTTCGATAGTAGAACTATCCATTGATATCCAACGTTTTCGTTCCGACTGTTCATGCGGTTCACACTTGGTATAAAAACGGGAATTGAGCGGGAATTCGTGCTTATGTACACTATGATGAATAATATGCGTGAATCTTATCATCCAATTCTTAGCCATTATACCTCCACAATTATATATTGACCAGTATAAGTGTTTAACAAGGGCACCTAACTTAAAATAAGATAAAAAATTTATAGTGAAGTAATTCATGCCATTGCAACAAAATGTAGAAAAGTAAGATGTACTTTACAGCGATTATAAAAAATTATTGAAATAATTAACCTAGCTCAATAGCAATTAGACTCGACAATCTCCTTGACTTGTTCTACTTGGTTTTTGATTCAAGCGTGGTCGACTTCGCGAAATACGCAATGACTCCTATGCTTGTAATAGGTAGTAATTCCGAAGAAGTAAAGAATCGATGCGAACGATTTAAGGCGTGCAATCCAATACTTGGAAACTGTGCTGCATCTGTATAAGTACATTCCCTGTACTTACACGTTTTGAAATAACTGGGTGACTTGACCATTCATAGTGACAACATAGTAGAGGATTATTTTTATAATTTTATTTCAGTTAGTGAACGAAATAGTGTTGCAGTAGTACATTTCTTAATATCATATTAAAGTAAATCGTCAAAATCTCCGTCCCGCGCGAGAAGATATCCAATTTGTTTTCGTCGTATGTTTTAGTGTCGTTAATATCACCTCTATATTTTAAACAAATAGTGAATAGGTCCTTTAACGCAGATAAAATATTACCTAAAATTACATTTGGCATAAATCAAATGGTGATTATTCCATATTAATAAATTAGAATTCATTCAAAACAACTAATAATTAGTAACAACCTGCTGAATTAGTTGTTTCATACTCTCTAACGACATTGATACACCAAATGAATCACAAAATAATGCTTTAGTGACAACCTAAAGACTGTGTTCTATCATAGATATAGATGTCTATGGTTCTATATATCTTTTCATATCTTTTAATATTAATCAATATAAAGCATATTGATTTAAAATTAAGATTAAAATTAATGCAGTAGAGCTCCGAAATAACTGCATAAATCCAGGTGTGTTTTGCAAGTTGTTTCTGAAATTTATAATCACAAATATGCGCATAGTTTTTAACGTTAAATGAAAAATAGCCACAAAAGAAAAAGAACTTGATATATAGTTCTTTTTTTTCTTATTGTTAGCGCATATTTTGGAAAACACTTGTTGCTTTGTTTTTGGTTGAATTTTGTGTGGAAACAGTGAAGGGATCGATAATTTTATAAATTTTTTCCTAATAGTTCTATTAGCGCTCAACAGACGAGTTTCTTTAGGGATTCTTTATGGTTTTTCGATTCTTTCCATTTGTATCGTTTGGTTCTGTTATCCTAGGGTTCTACGATTCTGGAATCCTGTTATTTTGACTTCCCATCAAGATGCTAACTGCTGCAACAATTATCAGTGGGTAAACAAAAAAATACAGAAGTTACGTCAAGAAACAACTGTACCTGAATTTTTGATTTCGGAAATCAGTAAAAAAATTATTTTTAAGTTGTTTATGACGAAATATATTCAAAATGGCTTCTTATGAATTGTTTTTATTACGGGTGTACATAAAACAAAATATCGATTTATCGTGCAATAACTTAAATAAATTTACAATTACAAGCTCTGATCTTTTTAAAAAAATATTTTTTAAGAGATTATAGTTTAAAAAATGGTTTAAAATGATTTCATTTCAACTTTAATGTATAATTTTTAGTTATAAAATACCCCCAGTTGATATCTGTTGGACTTGCGCATGTATATTCTGAAAGATATTTGTGGATTGAGCGACGAAGTAAATAAATACCAACAAGACAGCTTTAAGGCAAAAACTCATTGAGATATTTGAATCTTTAAAATGGATGTAAAAGTCGATGTTTCTGCCGTTGCAGAGTTCGATACTAAACAGTTAAAACATGTCGAAACCGAGGAGAAAAATGTGCTACCATCGAGTGAAAGTAAGATATTTTCTTTGATGACATAATACAATAGTCATAGCTAGGTATAGTGTAAGTACGCCTACTTTTACCATCTTGCTTTATTATTCTGCTGCTTACTATTTTCTTTTAATACTTATGAAACTAAATCTTTGGAAGATATTTGAAGATAGATAGTCTTTTTATTAAGCACAAATATCAAAGTTTTATTTAGTTATAGATATAAAATATTGTGTTTTTATTAACATTAATTAGCTAGCTAGCTAGCTAGGTAAGTTGGTCAGCTAATTAATACTAGCTACATCATTTCAGGGAACAAAACCAATCCTACACAATCAAATTTGATTTTTTGATAAATCATTTCTAAACACTTGAACAATAATAGTTTGTTTAGCATTCGAAAGTTGAATTCAACATTCCAATCTTGATATTTTTTTAATAAATCATTTCACAGTCTTAGGTTTTGAACAACAGCAAAGAATTTTAAATCAGGCACAAAAAAAAGAAGTAAAAATTAGTAGGTAAACATTTCGTTTTTCAGGAATTTCAGACAAGTTTTTGTTCTTGAAAAATTGTCTTTTAAACACTAGACTCTGGAACTGCTCAATATTGAACATATTATCTTAGTGGAACAATGTTTTATTAGTCTAAGGTCTGTGAAGAACATTTTAACAACAGAATGCTAAAGTATACTTAAAAAGAAAAAAAGGATTTTTTCAGAGCAAATAAAATAAACAAAGCAATTATATCCAGAAATTTAATGACAAAAAAACTTACACATACACCTCTGCTATTATTTTTTTGTATTACTCAACTACAGAATTTTTTTTTGCTGAGACTGTGAAATCATGGTTTTGAGTGAAAATCAAATCTGAGTTTCATATTGACCTATCCGATTGCTGTTTGAATTTACGATATAGTTGGATGAAGGATATGATGATTGAACTTGTTGAAGATTATCAAAAATATCAAGTTTTAGGCTGTAAAAGGAGATTTTATTACCAAAGTTAAAAATTAGTAAATTTTTGCTTTCAAACTAATTAATAGTTTTAAAATCTAAAAAAACAATGAAAATCCAAAAATTAAACAATAAAAAAACTTACAAGTACTACTATGCTTTTTTTTTGCCTCCCAATTTTGGCAAGGGAACATTTATTTGGCGAGACTGTGAAATCATGCATTGTTTTTTACTTCTTTTAAGGCTTTCAATTTTATAAATGATTACATATAAAAATTTGAATTGCTATTAAACCATTTTTAGTTAGTTTATTTAAAATTGTGTTAAGAAACAGTCATGGTAATTTGTAAATAAAGTAACAAAGAGCAAATATATTCATATGAATACAAAAAAACACTCTAAAAATATTTTTGTTTCTAGGGATATTTTTTGGGAGACTCTTTCATTATTCTGCTTTTATGAAGAGTTGTTCAAAGCATTTAACTATTTTGTCACTCAAAACTGAATCAATATCAATGTAAAAAGAATAACAAATTAAACAAACTTGCTAATTTATGCAACAAGTCAGTCATGGAAATTTAAAACAATATTTAAATTATTGTTAAGCATGTTGTTAAAGTATATCATGTTACCAAGTTAATACTCACAAGTTAATGTTATATATTTACTCACACTTTAATCAAATGAATCATGCATATTATTATTTCATTAGATTATATCTCTTTTACTCACTCAGTACTTATTGCTTACAAATCGCAATAATGAACAATTAGAATTTTGGTTTTTACTATTTTAATTGCAATAAAAGCAGAAGTTGCCAATTATAAAAGCAACTCAGGCTTTATTTGCATTAACTTTTCAAATTGATTTCAAATTTAATGTTTTATGGCATTCTACTTTTTACTTTAAAATAATGTGCCAATGTGACCATTTTTTATGCTTTTTTGTGCCCTATATCAGACTTACTTTTGCTGTAAAATATTATTTTCTCAAACAATAGACTAAAGAAAAGTCGAAATTACTTTTTCATTTGATGTATATAACAAGATTAATTAAGGTTTTAAGCGACTTAATTGGATGATTTCGATAGTTTAAGACTTACTTTATTGACTTACTTTGTTGGATTATATTTAATAATTATTCCTAAAAACACTAAATATTATTTTGAAAGATTTAACTACTCATAAATCATTATTGAACTGCACCTAAAACCCTTTAATACACCATGTGACTTTTTTAGACCTTCTACTTACATTCTAAATCAAGCAAAGAAAGGAAAATAAACCTTGTCTAGTTACAAAGATTTTCTTTATACCTACGCGTTAAAATTGCAAAAAATAAACCACACATTCAACAAACAATTATTATGTCTATGTAGATTTTTTAGTAAGTCAAATTTTGTCACTTTTGTTAATACTTATTAACTATAAACTAAAATAATGCAATATTAACCCATCATATTGATTATTAGTTGTACCATTTAGTAGAAGTAAACAAGGATATAAACTTTGGTAATTTCTGCTTCTGATGTTAGTCAAATTTTGTCACTTGAAGGTAAGTAAACCCAAATAAACATTTAAAACACCTAAAAAAATATTGAATATATATGATTCAGTTAGCCATGGTAACACACTAATAATTAAAACTCACTGACATTGTGCAATGTAAAGTAATAGTAAGTAAATTTAAGTCACTTAAAACTTATGTAAAACCTATTTTTTAATTTCACAATACCACTCTTTTGCAAGTCCAAACTAGTCCCAATTATATTGCAAACTAAGTCATTTGTTGTCACTTTTAGCAAAATAAAATCTTTTCTCTATCATGTCAAAATAAGTCACATGATAAAAGTTGAATAAAACCAGTTTGGGTAAGTCTTGACAACTTTAAAGCGACTTTAAAAATATATTCACTATATGGTAAAATTTTGTTAAGTACGTCAAAAATATGAACATTTTCTAGGACTTGTCAAGCAAAAATTATGGCACATTTCCTAGGCTGTAACAAAATTAACTTGATCAAAACAAGCTGGCATCAACTAAATAAACAAAGTTCACCATACAGAATTTATATCAACCAATAAGTATTTTATAGCTTACCAGCAAAGGGTCAACAATAATTAGACCACTATTTGCATGTCCGATATAGCACATGGTCGTTTAGTCTTATTTCAACAAGATTTTATAAATTTAAAAATGCTCAATATATACATATTTTTTTTGAAAGAACATTGTAATAGGAATTCAATGAAAATAATTTAGTATGTAGCTCTTTTAGTTCAAAAGTGAGGATGGACCCTATCCATTTAGCATTCATACATATAAAAGCCTACCCAGAATAGGGTTAATGAAGATTTAATATTCATTGCCACGTTATGATATTTTTACAAATTGTGTACCATTAATTTACATTTTTATTCTACTATTTTATTTGAATGATATTTAAAAATTACATATATGGAAAATAATTGCGAGATTGTTTTTAAGTTTTTCTTTTTGTCAGTATTACCTGAGATTAAATATGCTACTCAATTTCTTCAAATTATTTATTATTTTTTATTAAACCACTTAATGGTTTGAATGGTAGAATTGTTTTGAAATGATGATGAAAATATATTGTGTGAATTATATTTTAATCTTTTAGATATAATAAGAAATGTAATAGCTAAATTCAAAACTTTATAATACTAATGTTATTAAGCTCATAAAGTGGTTGTAAATGAAAAAAAACCATTAAACTTCTGATTTATACATCAAGTATTGTTGTGTTGCATACCATACCACTCTACCTCTAAATTGTTGATTCTTTAAAAACTTTGTAAATGTTTTTATGACTTGACTAAAAACTGATTCATAGAAACTGTTAAAAATATGCTTTCCAAAGTTAATTTCGATTTTTGAAACTATATTTGAAATTGAGTGAAACTCAATGGATAACCAACTTTGATGGCATCACAAATGAGCATCACAGTGTAAATTTGTTATACTAACAAATAAAAAGTAGTTGAATATTAATTTTCTGATAATTTTTTACACTGTGAAATATTAAATATTAAACTGTTATTTAGTTATCTAACAAAAAGCATTTGAATGGTCAAGCATTAAAATAGATTCTGCTTATTATTAAATGGCACTGAAGATGACCAGTACTAAAGCTGAATGATCTAAGTATACACTAAGACATCAAGGAGAATAAATATATTAGTATATGTGATTTATATTTATATATAATCTAATAATGATAATAATTTACAAACCTATTGATTAAGTAGTAACAACATAACAAACTTAAATAACGAACACCAAATATGAACGATAACACAACTTCTATAAAAAACTTTGACCACCATGTTTATTCTCCTTATGGTCTTATTATATAGTAAGGAAATTTACCTCAGTACTGGTCTTCATCAGTCCCTCAAAATGTTTTTTAGTAAATTAGGATATACAATATTTATAAAACAAAACAAAACAAAGCTTTTTTTATTGATTTTTTTAGCAATTAAAGAAGAAGCTGTAGAAACAAGAGCTGAAGTTAAATCTTTTGATCAATCAAAATTAAAACATGTCGAAACTGAAGAAAAAAACCCATTACCTTCTTCAGCGACTCTTGCAGAAGAGAGACGACCTGATTGTTTACCTGATATTTCAGCTGTGAAAGACTTTGATTCCTCAAAATTAGCACATGTTGAAGTCAAAGAGAAATCAGAACTTCCAACTGCTGATGTCATTAAAGAGGAAAGTATTGAATCAAGAGCTGAAGTTAAATCTTTTGATCAATCAAAATTAAAACATGTCGAAACTGAAGAAAAGAACCCATTGCCTTCTTCAGCAACTCTTGCAGAAGAGAGACGACCTGATTGTTTACCTGATAT
>JAUELD010043590.1:0-11590 GCA_031471615.1 Aglantha digitale
AACAGTGGTAACAATAAGAAGAAAGGGGGAAATGTGTAACAACGTACCAGTAAAAGATTATTCAAGGGTTTTCTTACGTTGTTATAAACATCTACATGGACTCCAAATAAAAGTAATAAAAATATTTATAGACTATATATCTATATATACATTTTTAAATTAAAAAGAGATATATAACTACTCATATCTCAAGAAATTTATGATAATAAAACACTTTTTTTCCTGAAAACTCTCTCAAAACAAGAAAATAGCTAGTTACACTTTTAATAGAATAATATAGACAAAAACATAAAAATTGTACAGGGGCGACAAAAGCAATTTATCTTAGGCGTTTGAATATAAGCCGATAAAAAAATTAGGCTCTCCATTCGAGATCTTCTGAATTTTGATGAATCATTGCTCCTCTAGCATATGGATCTTTTATATTTTCAACGCTAATTGGATATGAAACACCTCTCGGCTCCATGCTACTATACGACGACGGACAGTATGAGCTTTGGTAAGTTGGAAACGAGTAAGGAGGGTGAGTTAAACGGGGCGCTGTACTGCAATTTATAGTTTCATCGATGATGACGTCATGTTTCATATTAATGGGCGATTTATTATTTTCTACGTTGCTCGATTTTTCAATGTCTTTTTTGTTGTCATTATTATTATTAGTGTTAATAACTGACGAATATGTAAGATCGGGCGCGGGCGGTGTTGTTGGAGTAAGAGTTGATGATGATGAAGGCGTTGTAACTGCACTGTGTTTCTTTTTATTTTTTTCAGATGATTTACGCCATTTAGCACGCCTGTTTTGAAACCACACCTATTCGTTAGACGAATGAAAAAAAAATCGAATACATTTCTATTAACTTTTTTTCACTCAACAAAATTTTCGTACTGTAAAATGAAACCAAAAACGTGGCAATCTTTTCTTGTAACAACACAACAATACAACTAGACACAAAACTGTTATATTGAAAGACAACAGAACAAAAAAAATATCCATACCTGGACCCGCGCTTCCGTTAAATTTATTCTCGTAGCCAATTCTTCACGAGCGAAAACATCAGGGTAATGAGTTGAATCGAATAGTTTTTCTAATTCTTCAAGTTGCTGTCGAGTGAATGTAGTACGGTTGCGTCTATGTCCTCTCCTTGCGTAAGGTGGTGGGTAGCCGTGCGGTAGCGATCCATGTTCTTGACCTAAAGGTAAACAATCTTGATAGTAATAACTAAGATACATTTTTTTATCCTTTTTTAAATGAATATTTTAATTCAATGAGAAAGCTAATGATCTACTACTAAATTGAAAAGAAAAAACACAATAGCTTTTTTATATGAAGTCACAATTTAACGAAAAAGAAAGAGAAAAAATACAGGTACATTTAATGACAAAAAACACTAATCTTTTTTAACTTCAAATTAAATCAATGTCGATGTACCGAGGTTTTCTATTATGAGTAACTTGATTATAATTCATGCTTTTTTTGACAGGTCTTTTACAGTTTTCTTTATTAAAAATTACTAAAAATTAATTTTGTTTTAATACATTTTAAAATACACCTATGCACTTCTCTGTTTAATTCAACGCTCAGCATTTAATTCAATTGTCTATTAATAAAAAAACGAAACATTCTAAGACATGAATAGCAGAAAAAGATTCTAGCAAAAAAAATATTGAAAAAATATCCTTTATCTATTTTAAAAAAGTCCTTTTTTTTGTAGTAAGACATCAGTTTTAAACATTAAATAATTACAGCAAGGTAACCTGAAATCGTAAAAAACCATTTATATCTTAATTAATTCCATTTCACAGCTAGCCAAGCAGTTCTGTGTTGTAAAAAAATCATGCAAAAAAGAGGAGCAACACTGCAATATGTCAAAACACTCATCTATGTATCAGGAAGTTGATTTAAAAACCATTTAAATTTAATTAGCTCATTAAACTTGACATATTTTTCAATGTCACATGGAAAATACTTGTCTATATTTTGCGAAGAAAGAACAGAAATATCGAATGTATAGAGTGTATCTTAAAACGGAACAAGAGCAATCCTATAAGAACACATACCACATTTCCCCCCTTTAATTGTTTATTTTTATTTCGCTTTAGCCTTTAAAAAGAAGATATTGGCTAAAACCACATATGGGAAGAGGTCAAAGAGTTGTTTGAAAAATCTTATTGCTGGTAACTGTAGACAGCAAGACCTGCATTTAACTTTTTTACAATAAAAAAATACACGCAATCCATGAAACAACACCTTAAGTTACAAACCTCTCAATTACTATTTGACTATGTTATAGTACATTTCAAAAACATTCTTTTAGTCTTTGATAGTCTTTGATCTTAGAGATTCATCTAATATACATGTTTCACACAGCCTTACAATTACGACAAAGAATCCTTAATGAAACTGTAATAATAGCTACCAATATAAACATGGATTGCAGTATATTTAATTTGTGTAATGCAAATTCAATTAGAAAAACAAGATGAAAGCAAATCAGAATATCTGTTTTTCGTAGTAGTACAGTAGCTATAATGAATAACATTTCTGACTCGAACATGTCGAAATTGTCATTCTCTCTCAGAGAAACATGTTTTTTTTTATAAACCCAATAAAATAACACATTAAGTTCAATGTTGTTGAAACGAAATATTAAAACAGCTCTTCTATGACCTTTTACAACATTATCAATTCTAATAATAATTTTTCCACGATCCTTTTTCTAAATAAGGGAACTTCTTTATCGGGGTTTTTTACATGCTAAGGTAATGTATTGAATCGATAATTTTGTAAGATAAAATGTGTTTTCTAATAAAAATTTATATTTTTATTATTGTTTTTTTCGTGATATTATTCTTATTAACCATGGCGAAACCATTTTGATTGTCTTTTTCAAAAATCAAAAGTGTAATAATTGTATACATTTGTTTACAGCTAGTCGACTTTTCAAACTTTTGTCATCTTATTTCTCTGCGCTCTGCCATTTAAAACTCTATCTCTCTCTCTATATAATATATCTCTCTCTTTTAAAGAAATTTAAAAAGCATACATCTGTAAGAAGTTAACACAATATTTTTTATAATAAGTTTTTGGAAAGTATTAATTTTTACCGTAGCAATTGTGTTGCGATTGCCAAGTGAGAAAGTCTTGCTCGTAATTACAGTAGTCCATGAATAAATTAGTAATAAGCTGAAAGTAATTATTATATATACACACATATGTTTCTATATAACATATATATTTATATATATATATATATATATATATGAATTTATTGACTATTGTTGATTGTTATTCGAATATTATGAGGAAACTGTTACTACGACAATTTCGTATAATCATCTTTTTTATTTCTGTTTTTATTTGTAAATGTTTATATATATATATATATATATTTTTTTTTTACTGTGTTTTTATTGTTTATTTGTATATATATAATTTTCGAAGTTTGTTGTTAAGAGATTTTTTATCATTTCTCAAGCTTGTTTTCTTGTTTTTTTGCTCTCTATCTATCTTTTTATTCGTATCTAGTATAATTTTATATCAGTTAAATATGAAACACAGTAAATTTGATGTAACTTTCTATTACAGTGGTATATATTCATTTGTTGTGGTTAGATAACTTGAACCAATTATTCATGTATGATCTTATCACGTCTATGTAATAATCCAAATAGAATAAATATTAATTTTAGATAAATTCATTTTTTAAATTTCCAATTTCTTTCTATTTTTTTAATTTTTTTTTTTCTTTTGAATATGTGAATATATATAATTGTAAATTTGTTAGTAATTATTTTTTTTAGTCGGATAATTTATGCGAATAATGCAAAAAGATCAATTCAAAAGAAAGCTAAAGTAAAAAAAGAAAAAGAAAAAAAAAAAGATGAAGTGAAACAAAAGAAAGTATCTCTTTTACAGATGGTCGCTTGTTTTACGCTTTTTAGATGTTTTTAATTGAACGTGTTTGTTACGATTTTATTATATTATTAAAAAATAAAATTCTACTTTAAAAATAAATAAATAAAATTAAAAAATAATATTAAAAAGATAACGTGTCATTATTTACCGATGCCAAATCTTGTTCTTTATTTAGTTTTATATGCTAAACTTAAAAAATAGATAGATAGATTTATACAAACCTTTATAGATAAAGATTTCTCGAGATCCACGCCATTAAAACACTAGACTCAAGACTGAGATACGAATAAGGATAACTTATAAGGTTCCAGGCTTAATAAGTTTTAATGGGCTAGTTAATAACTAATGCTAACCAGTGGATTGGCATATATTAATTCACGATCCTAGTACAATCAGGTGTTTGGAGGCTTAAAATTATTTACACGTCGCAGCCTATGAATAATTTTCTATTCGATATACTCTTACGAAATACATATTGAGTTATTTCTTTTTCTTTTTTGTTATTTTTTTGTTTGTGCCTAAACGACTTTCCATGGTTTGGTTTTTATGATAAAATTAGTCTATTTGGTTAGTAATAAGAAAAGGCATGAAAATAACAACAAAAGAAATAAATTTTAATCCTTGACATTTTACTTTGTATTTTTATTGCAAAAACGCTAAGCCTTTTAAAATTGTTTAGATTAACTTTTAAGAACAAGTGTCTCCTTTCTATGCCGTGCGGTTAAAGGTTTATATATATATCTATCTACCTTTGTCATATAGAGTATGTTGTTCTAACATTATATTAGAAATATCAATGTTTTTTTGTTTTATTTTACCAATGCACCATCTGGAACTTTATATAAAATACCCATAAAAATTCCTTTTAATCACAAATTAAAATTAAAAAGATGTTTCTCGATTAGAGATGGTTTCTATCAGTTTGTGCATGATAATTTTCAGAACTAATGCAAAACGCATTTTCGGAAACAATTTTCGCAATAATGATAATTTTTCGATAATCAATTGGAGATGCTGATGGGTACAAACTGCTGTGACTAAAATATTCATGCGATAAATTTTTTCTTTTTTTTTTGAAGTTGGTATTTATCTGTGGAAAGTTAAACAAACTCTGAAAACAAAAAATAAATCTCAGTTGTTTGTAGCAATTTGTATTGTAGATCCACCGTTATAATGTTTACACAATTCTGTAAATAAAAGAAAAAAATCCCAAAAAATAAAAAAATTAAATAAAAAATTAAAAAATCAAACCCATCACATTGTAAAAACAAATGAAATTATAAAAAAACAAGGGTTGAGTTTAAAATGGCCCCCTGCATTGGTTTTGGTCGAACATAATCTTTAGTGACTCGTCACGCAACAAGTGTATGCTAGAAAGGTTACTTATAGAAAGGTCGTAAAAGAGATTAAGCATATCTAGAAATGCGATTTTAGAATTATAAAATCAATTTAGGTCATGTCGTTTCTTATCTTAAACAATTAACTCGAGAAAAGTTCAACACATTGGTCTTCATAAACAACAGCTTGCTGACCAAAAAGAACTTTGATCTAAAAGTCTTTTGGCCTAAAATTTCGCCCAAATTTTAAGAGAAATTAAGTTATTTTAGATAAACATGGCATAATAATTTATTTATTTATTTATTTATTTATTTATATAAAAACATGTTTTTTTGTCAGCTTTTTCTTAAAAGAAACGCGCTTTTGTTCTTTCCTTAAAAAAAAAAGAAACAAAACAAAACAAAAAAGTACAGAAAATAATAATAAGCGGTAATAAACATGATGTGAGTTTTCTCATTTTCTCCTGACAGGTTAAGACAATTAGTAAATTTAAAAATGTGTTTTATAGCCGAAAGCATTTTTAGTGGCCGTTGTGTTTTTGAGATTTTTGTAATTTTAATAATCTTATCAATATTGCGTTCCAGTCCTTTCATACTGTGTTTCTATACGCTCCAGTCTTTAACATACTGTGATAAAAAGAGATACTTTTAATAGTGATTACTGAAAAAATATAAATAAATACATATATAAATATATATTTGAAAATAAAATCTGACTTATTGAGGAGACTTCAACTCAAATTTTTTGATAGAAAGAACTTTAAATTAACGCTCCAAATTCGTTTTACATCTATAGCTTAGGTGGAAAAGGGTTTCTAACTTAAAGTGCAAATGTACTATGTATATATATATATATATATATATATATATATACATGTCTCTATATATAAATTAAAAAACAATTTAAAATCCCGAAAGGTTTGTCGGCATTGTATTTGATTTAATATTGTAAAACTAATTTTTTTTGTTAAAAATTTCTGAAAAGCTTTTTTTGTGATGAAAATCTAAGAAAAACACAGTAACACGCTTTAATCTTGATTGTAAGCAATTTAAGAATATATTTTCTATTTCCACATAGGCACTCATAATTTTAAAAGTTATGAAAAATATTTTTTTTTCTATAAACATGTATATTTTGTTGCGGGGAAGGTTTTTTCAGCCGAAGTCGTAAAAAATTAAAGGAAATAAAGTATGTAACAAATTCCGCTGAATAAACTATTTATTGTAAACAAAATTATCAACAAAAACATTACTAATAGTTCCTTAGGCTGTCGTCTAATCTGTTTTCTTAGAAGATTATTATATAGTTCTTCCAACATTACTTTTGAAATGTTGTAAACCAACGAGGTTTGAAAATGAGGCATATATACAACATACAACAACCAGTTACAAACAGTTATATTGCGCGCACTCAACACAATATGTACACCTTCACTACACTGTACAAAAGAAAAAGCCGTTCAACAAAAGACCTAGCTGTTAACTATAGATCTCTCTCAAGTGCAGAAACATTTTTTAAAAAAAAGAAAAACCAAACAGCTGATGAGTTTAAGTTTTTAGACTCATTGGAAAAATATTAGAAGAAAAATGTTTTTAAAATGCATATTTGATACTTTATCAAAAATTCTAAAGTTTCAGAGTGGGGATACAAAAACGAAAGATTAGGGTCTGCTTAAAGATATGGATAGAACGGTGGGGGTGGATATAGGGAAATTTTAAACCCTATTGACTATACACTTAAATTCACAATAAAAACAATACAATAAAGATTTTTCTTTTTAGAAACAAAAAAAAAAATACAACACAATAAAGAATACACTAACTTACCAAAATGATTCCAATACGAGTTGTTATTTTGTTGGAAGTCGTTTGTATGTGCATATCTCGAATGCTGCGTAGTAGGTATGGAGAGTATGCCATCGATACTGTAATATCCGTTTGCCACTTGGTAGTGGTTACTCATCATGGTTTTTTTTAATTCGGTTTAAAACTAAATGGAATGATTATTAACAAATTAAAAAAACACAAATTCAATTTTTCATTTTTTTTTTCTCTCTCTCTCTCTTTGATTTAAATGAAGTTAAAATATGATAAACTTTTCGTTTGTAATTAATCTAGAAACCATAGCTAGAAAACTTTCGACACCTTATAATAGAAACACAAAAAAATGCATTCAATTTCCATTTTGTTGTTTTTTTCTAGTTCGTTTTTCTTTTAAAAAAGTAATACCTTAAAAAAAAAGTATATATATATCAACAGAAAAAACAAAGTTTGCGTTATCAAACCAAAATCGTACTATGATAATATTAAAAATATATATAAATTAAACAAGTAAATAATAAAAAAAATCAGTTTTAAAAAAAAGCATTGCATTGTCAGCATTTTCTATGATAAAATTATATGCTGCGTCTGAGTTAAATAGATTTAAAATTTGACTTGTAACCAAGTCTTCTTATACTGATCAAAACAAAAAATAACCGGGGGTTATGTTTAATAAACTAAAAAACAGAGAGAAATGTTCACAATCTGACAAGAAAGGCTTATTAAAATCTACAACCAATATTATTGTCTTTACTAGTAGCTAATAACAAACTTTCAATCAACTGATATTAAATTGTTTAAAATTATTTGTTTCATTTGTATTTATAGACCCCCACATAAAAGAGATACGACTATAGATAAATTTTATATAAAAGATACATTGCTGTAAATTGGCTAAGTTTTTATATATGAAAATGCTTTTAAGAAACATGGGAAAATTAAAAAATATAATTTCTTTATTCTTAATTAGAATTTAAATCGATTAATTTTCGATTCTATTGTTATCAACTGAATAACACGTGACTATTTTTATAAACAAATCCGTTCCTTTCATGAATTATTTCAATACAAGTTCGACAACAGTGTATGCGTTTCTTCATGCGTGCGTTACGAATTCCGCTTTAAGCAACGTGAAATTCAACCTTTTTTTTCTCTTCTTTTTCTCGATTCTAATTACAGGGAAAATTATTTTTAGATTTCACATCTGTGCTCAAAAAAAGCCAGACACCGTTTCGTGAGATTCTTATAACAAGATTCTCATTTTCGTAGCAAATCTTGTTTAATTTTAATGCCAAGTTGCTATCCTAGCATAAAACGATACAAATTGTTTATGCGAGTGTTTATAATATCCTCAATGATTTATGCTCAGAAACAAAAATAACCAGAAAATGAAAATTAACCACAAAATGGTTAAGTATATAGTTTTTTTTGTCTTTAAGAATGAATGAAACTTCTCATCGAATTATTTTTTTGCTTTTTACTTAGGAAATCTCAAAGGTATCTTTGGTAGCAATAGGTATATTAAGTTGTTCATTTCAGGTGACAGTTCTTCTTCATATGTAAAAGCAGGTTGAATTTGATAAAGACACAAGTAGCAAGTAGTGAAACATTCCTCGATGTATATTTTCCATTTTAGGTAAAATATTTTGTAAAAAATATTTTTATAAATAAAAAAAAATAATAGGGTTTACTGCTAATGTAGAAAAAGTTATACGAAGGCATATACAAATTGTTCGCTATTCGTTTGATAAATTTGTTTCCACAGGAAACACGTTTTAGCAGCAGTAATTTATTTAAGGTTTAACTTAAAACGAAGTATTTTTTTATTATTATACTAGAAATTCGATTCTTTTTAAATTACCGACGAAAGAAAAAGTAGAGTTTTAATAGCTAGATACAGATCTATCTCTAGTTGTTATACGCTAAAAAAAATATGATTTCTTAACAATTGTTTTGTTTTACAAGCACAACAAATTTTTGTCTCAAATATAGCTTATCAATGTTGAATAATTTATATAATAAATGGTCCGTTAAAAGAATGAGCTAAAAATTTAACTTTTTAGTTAAATAGCCGATTTTAATAAAGTTTTTATGTATTGTTGTTATTTTTATTATGTAGTATGTTGTAACTATATGTTATTGCTAATCATATCAGTTCTACTAATCGGTTTGTAACTCGAAAAGTTATTAAAGTTAAAGACACTTTTATACTCATTTTTCATTACACTCATTTTTCTAAGTTGTTCTTATCGATATCCCTAATCTTACTTATATATGGCGCTGTTATTGGCCGTTGATAATTCGCCGTCGATTCGACTAGAATCTTAACATTTTCCTTCGCTTGCAACAATTTTTCATAACTTTTTGTTAATGGATAGACTGCTAAATAAAGTAAAAGAAGCAAATGAAATGAAAACCGATTTAAATTGGCAGAAGAAAGATTACCAAGATTGAAATTATCTAATCAACAATAATTTTTTATCGAATTCGCTTATCAGTTCTATCAAAAACCTAATTAACAACTGCGATATAAGTTAATAGGAATTTATTGATCGCCATGTTGATCGCAGAAACTGTGCTTAGCGTAATTATTTCTTATTTTAACTAATTTTTCTTATATTTTTTTTTATTCAATAAATTTTTTAACTTTCCTTGGAAACTAAAAATCTGTAAAAAAAAAATACTCATAGAAAAAAAATTATTTATTGCCGTTACAGTAAATTTCCCCACGGGAATATCTGGGGTATGGAAACCTTTGACGTTATTTATTATTTTTATTTACTGTCTTAACTTATACTGATTTAAAGTCAAAGGGACCAATTGCCCCATATATAGGTGTTATAGAGAAAAATATTATGTTGAACAATTTCCACCCATTTTGAGTTTGCTGGAAATAACTTATTCTAATTTCTACGAATCGTGCATTAGCTATGTTACTGAAACTACATTTTTTAATATCATTTTTTGTTATTGAAATAAATGAACAATTAAAAGTATTTCACTAAAAAAAGAAGAAAAAAAAAACACATCCGACTAAAAGTTGATCTGAAAACAGGTGCTTTAATTATTCATTCATTAAACATTGGGTAGACAGATCACAGACACTATTGTAAATACTTTAAAATTCATAAAAGAAAATGACAGGAAAAGCGAACTGAGTTCTTCTTCTTTTTTTAGCATGAAATCGTTCTAATAATTCGAGCTCTAGTAAAATATCACGACAACTGAATAATCGTTTGATGCCAAACAAGAAGCGGTCTTACCAATAAAATGGCTTAAACTAAAACTTTACGAAAATTCTTAATTCTTCTTACGAAAACCTTCTACTGGTAGTTGATTCTATGATAGAAAAGTTTGCATTTCGATTCGACTTTACTGAGATTTGAGCTTTAAGTACAATACATTAATTCAACAAATTTCCGAACATCATACACGCGTTATCTACTAATTGCAAGCTGTTATTTCCAACATCGTGCCAAAACTCTTGGTGGCCTTAATTATGTTTTCAGATTTTTAATATGTTTTCAGACTGCTTTTAGCTGTTATAAATATATAGTATTCCACAAATATATAAACATAATTCATCTGCATAAATTTGCCTACATCATATTTGGTTTTACCCCCAATTAGTTTAATAGAGTATAAAATTAGCTACTCACCAAGTTTATCACAATTAGAATCTACAACCCTTTTGTTTCAGATTTTTTCATAAAACTTACTAATATTTCCGTTAGAAGTCTATATCCAAACAAAATAATGATTTTAATCATGATAAATGATTTTAATTTATTTTTAAATTTTAGGTAAACATTTTTCGTATAAATAGTGCAAAAAAAAATCTAAACTTATTTTGCCTGAATATGTAGATAGCTCTCCTAAACATATGTTACTCTTACCTACTCCCAAATCAATTCTTATATGCTTATAAACACCTACCTTTCTTAAAGCTTTCTTAAAGCATCAATAATATAGAATACAAAATAACAACAAAACAAACATTACAACTAGCCATCTATTTATTTGATGTCACGAGTTGCTAGCTACGTTTGCACACTCATAATATATTCACAATGTATAACGTATATTATATCATGTAATCCAATAAATTAAGAACAATTTTCCGTTTTAAACTGTATTGACTAGTGCAGTGAAAACAAGTCGAATTATCAAAATTATACAGGACATGATAATGAGGAAAGATGAATAATTTAGTTTGAGGACTAAAATACTGGACTGAACTTTGCCCCTCCCCACGCCCCCTCCACGTGAGTAGCATCTTGCTAATATTTATTTACACGTATGGAATTCTAAATTGACTGTTGTATTGTGGTGGTTGTATTTATAAACAAGTTTCGAAATTTCACCGCAATGTTCGCGCTTCGAGTCCTCCGACTGTCCGAGGTTGTCTGGTAAGCGGTATGTAATGCGCAATTACAACATTATTACCGTAGCACAAATGGGAGCATTTAAATATACCAGAACCATAGACCAAGACCACTTCATGATAAGTCCTTCA
>JAUELD010043624.1:0-11578 GCA_031471615.1 Aglantha digitale
AAGAAAGTTTGAAGGCTTATATCTTTTGATCTAAACAATATTTTTTGAAACTGTAAAGGCCATTCTCTCTATTTTTTCATACTTTCTAGCTATATATAAATTATTATATGGTATTAAAACCCGTGCGAAGTTCCCCTTTAACTACACTTCATTGTCATATTAACTCAATAAAAACCTGTAAAACAAAAACAACAATCTTACTTTGCTTGTCTTGAAAACTCAAAAATATAAATATTTTAATTTAAAAATAACAGTATATACAATAGTAAACTTTTTCCTTCACTTCAGTATGTTATCTAAAAATGTTCTAAATAGAACTAATACGTACTTTACGATAATTTAATAAATTGCGAAAAAAATGTATGTATTAATATGAATATGTATATATTTAAAAAAATTGTTTGTATCTTTTAAGATATAAAAAATTAGGCAATATTTTGCCCTTCTTTGGTCTTGGTCTGAAGGTCCTAGATTTGCAACTCTTTTTCATGTCAAATGCCATTCATGCCATAATTTTAGTTAAACATACTCTTTTGGAAACACGTCGTTTTTACTAAAAAAAACTCTAATTTTTAATACTGCATGCAAGCTGTTCTTTGTAAAAATGTGTCTTTAAAATCAAGTTTCATCGTGAGATTTTTCATAGCTAAAACAAAGGGAATAGCTTTGGTGTAGTACCGTTAATATTAATGAATTTTTATAAGAATTATTATTATTATGTGTTAAAGTATGTTTCCTATAAACAGATGTTAATAAACTTGTGATTGAATCTCCCAATTTTAATGTTAAAATTAGAAAGTATCAGAGTATTCTAGTTCATAAATAAATTTCATATTATCATGTACTTAAATAAAAAAAATAACACAGAAACGTTTTCAATAACAAAAAAAGTTTTTATGGAAAGAAAGAAATTCATGAAAAAATTAAATATGTGATTTATCAACGCAGATGTACAATGTTTCATCTGTTTGATCTGTGTTATTTTTTTTATTACAGTTTGCTGCTGAAGCCAGAATTTTCAGAAGCAAGTAACAATGTCCGAACATGTGTACGTGATTAATTATGTTTTAGTGAATCAATTTTGAATATTAATGTTAAATATACAACAGAAAAATAAAGTCAACAATGTCGTATGAAAATAAAAGTGTATGCTTTTCATAAATTTCGATTTTATAAAAGAAGATAAAAGAATAAGCTGGGCAAATAAACATTTCATAAGGATTACAAGGATTTAGTTTTAAACATTTTTCTCTTTATCTCTAATGTCCATAGTTAGCGATTAGACTTAGAGTTAGGTTTTTGCGACGAATAGCATGTTTATCTAATAGGTTGCCTTATTATTAATTATATATATATATATACATATATCGCTTAAAATAGAAATTGTTTCTTATTTATATTATTTGTTCTCTCTAAAGATCATTATTTTTGCAGCGTAGTGCATTATTTTTAAAAATCAAATAACAAACCAGAGTTTCCTTAAATAGAGTCCAATTTATTAAATAAAACGAAAATTCAGTAAATTCAATCAAAAAATTTTTAGTCTTTCTATTTTAAATATATTATGACAATTCGCCCATACTTTTCATTTACAAAACTTGATAAGAGCATTGTTTTTCCTTTCGTCCGTTCAGTTTCAAACATAACAATCCTGCTAAATGAATTTAATATCTATAGAATAGACTGTGTTACTTTTCAAGTTTAATTCTAATAAATTTTGTTGTCTAAAGTTATAAACATTTTTTAGGAAATGTTTAAATGAGCTTGAGGCTTGACTTTATCGTCTATATATTCCACGGTCTTTGGATTTAATTCTCCCTTTTTTATTGAAATGATATCTTCTGCGCCTATTTTGTTCTTATTTACCTTTGCTAGACCTATTTTCACGTGCCATAGCTTATAAATAAAACCATATACACAATTGAAAAGCTTATGAAGTTATTATGAATGATAGATTGAAATAATAATTCCCTGGTATTTGTAAATAAATCTTTTTTACATGAAGTAATCATAATAAGTTAATATGGAGGAACATGCTTTTATTCCTTCTGCACCAGAAATTGTTTACATATTCTTAGTTTAAACATCGCGCCCAAAATAAACGAAAAATACATGCAAGATTATATTGGACGTGTGCAAACTTCGCAACAAATTCAAAAATTGGAGATCAAGATTAATGTTGTTTCTATGGAAATGTCTCATAAACTTGAAGCTCTTTTACAGCTATCTCTTCCACGATCTTTATTTTCTTTGGATTTAGTTTTTCCTTTTATAGGACTATGATATCTTCTGCGCCTATTTCTTTTGGCCTACTTTCACGTGGCATAGCTCATTAATAAAACCAAATACCCTGATTGAATAGCTTATAAAGTTAATATAAATGATAAGTAGAAAGTGGCAAGTTGTAAATGCAATGGATTCAAAGGATGTTGCTTTTATAATAATGACTCTATTTCTGTACATTTGTTTGCCATTTGTGTTTTCTTGTTCGAAAACTTGGTCAGATGCATACTTATTTTTAAGCATAATAATTTATCAGTTTAAACAAGTAGCATTGTATTTGTAAATAAATCTTTTTTACATGAAGTAATCATAATTAGTTGAATATGCTTATATTCCTTCTGCACCAGAAATTGTTTATTTATTCTTAGCCTAGTTTAAACAACATGTCTAAAACAAACAAAAAATAGATTCTATTGGGCGTGTGTAAATTTCACAACAAATTCAAAAGAAATAGCCAAGATCGAGATCAAGCATTTTGCCAAACTGATTTATGTTGTTTGTTCTCTACGTTTGCTTGTATTCTTTTATCATTTAAATAAACCAACTTACTTAGTTTATGCACAAAAGAAGTAATCAAACTGATTATCAAATAAGACAAAAATCAAGGTTTAAGCTCTCAAATAGAACAACATTTCACTTCAACTTCAATATAATATCATATATGATATCAGTATACATTTCTCCTATTACAAATATCATCATCCCATTCTTATAAGTCTCATTCCAATATTAAAATTTGGTTTTTTATTGATGCTTTATCTAAAAATATGAAAATGACAACATTATTAGAAGTTAGTACTACTTTACCTGGGAAAACCACGTTTTCATAAATTTGAACATCATGATATATAACATTTTCCCTATGACTAACCGTACAATGCAATGTTCATAGGTGAAGGAAATTAAAGAGTATTTTATTTGGACCATAACTACATTTACAAACTATATTCTTATTGAAGTGTTTCTACAGAAAGATTATAATTTTTGGATATCAATAATACCATTTAAAATAATCGTTATAGACTTAGGTTTAGCAAGAAAAATCGGTTAAGTATAGCAAGAAAATCAAGGTATTTACACCAGATAAACTGAATAATTTACCTCCTTCATCTTCAGTCATTTTATCTGTTTCGTAAGCTACAAATACAAAACAAAAACAATAAAAATTGGATTTCATTTCTTTCTCAAAGTGTATATTAAAAATGAAAGCAATGAAAATAAATAAAATAATGATTTAAGGTTAATGATATAACTACATTATTGAAGGAAAGTTTACACTTGCAGACATATTTGCATGGTCATGTGTTCCAATCCCTAGTTCGAAATTTAATTTCAAATGAGGTTCTGGTGTTTCTTACCATCAATACGTAATAAAAATAGAAAAGGTTACAACAAGTAGCTAACAGATAATGATTAATTCAAAAAGAAAATCTGACAAACTATAAATTACTGAATAACTAACTTGAAATATCGCCATCTTCTTCAATCATTTTGGCGGCTACAAATACATAATAAATACATAAAGCACACTTTCTTAGTGTAATGACAGGGCGAAAACATGGCAATGATACTTGAAATATCTAATTTGGTAATAAGGGCTTTTAAGCATAGGTATGCCTTTACACGCAACCATATATACTAACAGTTTAACTTACTTGAGACAACGATTATTGTAAACGCCAAAAGAAAAACGAGTTTTATAATGAATTGCATTTTTTTGGAATAAGTAGTAGAATGATATTCTTTAAATTTAAAAATTCTTTAAATAGACTTTTTCTTCTTTACATAGGCACGTAGTTCTTCAAAAGATGTTATTGTTTGCTTGTTGTTTATGTTAAAGCAACTTAAGTAAACCACCCTTATCAGCTGTGTATCAAAATCTCTTTTCTGTAACTTAGTCTTGACGCCTCTTCAAAAAATATTTCGTCTTTTTCTTTTGTCCGCTGGTTTTATTACTTAAGGTGCGTTTAATAAAATAGATTTTGGGCTGTATGAAATAGATAACTCCATTCGTTTCTTCTTTAAATTATAAAAAAAGAAAAAGATTTCTAGATTACTCGGAAAAAGATTACTCGGAAAAAAAGGAAACTTTTTAGCCAGGTTGTATTAAAATAGAATTGGCTTTTTTTAATTCCTATTTTTTTCTTTATAATTTTTATTTATTATTTAAATTGTGGTGTTAATAGACCTTTATGATTTGGCTCAGGGTTAGTGCTAGGATTGAGTATTTTATGTGATTTTTAATAATTTCTTTCATTTTTAAGATTGAAGTTGCAATGGTATTTTACTATATGAAGCATGCCAAAATGAGAGAAAATAACTTGATGTTATAACAACATTCATCAGTAATGTCCCTTGTCATTTTTATAAAATATAAAAGAAAAAAAAATTGTTATTTATGGTATATTTCTTATTATCTTGATGATTGATTTTTATGCATGGTATTCTGTGAAAATACATCATAGTTAAAAACCTCACGACCAATAATTTTTAGAGTTTAATTGTACAGTTATAATTCTCTTTCGGATACTATGTCAGTCGAGGGAGTTATTCAATAATATATTGTTCTGTTTTACAATTGTGCATGTATATTTTCTTTAGCGTGATAAAAACTAGTTGTGGTCCTAACCTTTACCCTTAAAGCATAATTTTTTTATTCTTTGTTTAATGAAAAGTGGCTTTTAAAATTTTATTTTTTTCGATATCCGTAGTAGTAAATTTCTGAAAATTGCAAAAGAAAATATTTGTACCCCTACATTTGTTGTTTTTGTATTTCTTATGATAAAGAAAGAAATACTTCCTTTTTAGCATTTTCATGAAAATAGCACAGCTCCTTAATATCTTGCTTTTGAATTACTAAATCGAATGGATTACTATTCATCGACTGAAATAATATAAGAATAAAATCCGTCAACCTATATATTTTGTTCCAGCTAAGTTAAGTTCTGAATATGTTTTTGAGCAGATCTGAGGCTTTTTCAATTATTAATCATTTTTAATTAGTCATATATCAACATCCAAATTTATACTTTATCCAAAAAATTAATATTGATGTCAACAAAGGATACGTTAAACACCTGGAGAGAGAAATGTTTCTCAATTTTGAGTTTTTTTAAGGTAATTTTCCAAAACATTGATATATATTCAAGTTGATTCTTTAGTAAGAAATAGATTCGTGCTTTTATTTTTTATGAGAGGAAAAAATGAAGGAATTATAAAAGTAAATTCATATTCTATCGAAACATAGAAATATACGTAGATAAAGATAAAGATTTGAATAAATATTCAAATTTTCAAAATATTCAAAAAATTTACCCCGTTTTAGTTCTTAGCTTATCCTTTAGTTAAAAGCAGAATTGTCTTTTTATAAAAAAAAATTGTTTTCTTCAGTAACCTTCTTTCATACGGAAATATATGCATATTTCTAAATAGAATGAAAAAGGCCGAATTAATCTATTGTTATCCAGTTCTTGAAGCTGCGCAAATAAAGTTTAACCTCATTTAAAAAACGCGGACTCTTTATAAGTTATGCTCTATTGATCAATACCTTAGTGTGAAAATGCAATGCAAGAAAAAACAAGAAACTTTAGTGTTTTTACTCCTTGACAATTGGAAAAATAAAACAATTACCAAAAATATCAAATGAGTTTAACGTCAATTCTTATTAAAAATCGCATGTTTTCAGCTAATATGAGCAGTTAATGTCAGGTGTTACTTTTTTATCAAAATTGAAAGTCGAAATCCCGCTTTTTCAGGTTTTAACCAACCAAATTCAGAGTTCATTCCAATACTTGTTACGCGAAGAGTAAGCTCTAAAACACAATAATTTTTATAATAAAAATAACCTTTTTGAGAAAATAATTTTTTGTATATGTAGTAATCCTATTTCTTTCTGTTTAATTTTTTTTTGTTTGTTTGCTTGTTTGGTCTTTAATCTCGCCTCTCATTCAAATCAGGTAGTCAAAAGGTGACATTAAATAGAAGCTAAGTTGAAAGCTAACTACTAAGTAATGATAAAATTAAAAGATATATGGCCATATAACTTTTTTAAAGAGAAACGATTTAGTTTTAAACATTTTTCTCTTCATTTTTTATGTCCATGTTAACGTTGAGAGATTTAGACTTAGGTTTTTGCGGCGAAAAGAATGTGTATCTAATAGATTGCCTCAGTATTGATAAGTTTATGGATGTATGTGTAAATATATATATATATGTTAGAGAAAATGGTGGTTGAAAAATACTAGAAAGAACTCGGGATTTTCGCACTGACTAGATTCAGATTATTTTCAAAGCGGTGTAGACATCTCTGAAAATCTTCGCCTTCATATAGAAGGGTATAGCTAAATTTTTATTCCGAGATACAGAACATTTATATATTTTCTTTTACTACTTAGATACCACTGTTTTTCTATTGATAAAAATTTATAAATGTCATTCATTCTTTAGTAATACACACGTGCACTTAAAAAAAAGAAAAATTATATAGAATTTGAATATGATAGATACAATCGTATGCAAATAGAGATAATAAAAGAAGGTAACTAGCGAAAAAGGTAATGAAATTTCAAAAATATAAAAAAAGTATCTATAAAAAAGATTTGTTCTCTGTTATCTTCTCGTCGTGCTAATAAAAACAATCACAGTTTTTTTCTAGTGTATTTTTCAAATGCTAACAAAAGATATTTTGTTATTAGTATTTCACAAGTGTTTTTAAATATTTACTTTTTTGAAAGCATTTTTTTTTCTTTTTAGATTGATGTGAAAAAAAATGAAAAACATTCAGTTCTTTCCTTAGTGTATCCTTAATCGACGTTCACATTAATAATTGGTTCTCTAATTAAAAATTCTGCGATATTTGTACTCTGGAGCAGGGGTTGATTTAGGGTACTCCTTAAGTACCTTAGTAATATAATAATTATATAATATCCTTTAATAAATTTTTATTAATAGTCATTTGAGAATAAATATTTGAAGTACCTAAAAGATAGGCAAAATCAATTTAATCTTATCTTACTCGTCTATCTTTTATTTTATTTCAATAAACAGTTTCCTAATTAACTAGGCGCATACACAATCGTCCGATTCCGTACAACATTTTATAGCTTTTTTCTGAAATGAAAAAACAAGGGTGACATTTTAGATTTAAATTTTAAAATCTAAATCATTTCCTTGTTTTAAAAAATGTAAGAAAAATCTTATCCCCCTGGAGTTACTTTCCTCGCTCTTTGGTACTCAAAATTTAAATTTTCAAATCTCGGTCACTTTCTTTTTTTCTAAAATGTAAGAATAACTAAATCCCCCCTGGAAGAACTTTGGTGAAGATTTGAAATACCTTGAAATTTGAGGTGTATATAAAGTATTTTCACCGTGACTAAAACTATTAAAAACTCGACTGCAAGATGAGTGAGGCAGAGAAAGACATCTCTCTAGAAAACAGTTTATGTTGCCATGATACAACGCTTCAGAAGATTGTTGACCATTATTCGGTCAAAACTCAACCAAAACAACGTTTTTAAAGAGATAACATTGCTGAAAAATTGATTCCCAGAAATTAGAAGTAACTTTCAGGTATAGCGTAATTACTTGTATTACTTATTTTTACTGTAACAATGTCTTTGCGAAAATTTTGCTGAAAATATAGCTAACAGTTTTATTATCACAAGATAAATTACAGAATGATTTCAAATAATTTTATATCTTGGAAATCGAAGTATAGCGTAGGTATTTCTTACGGTTCTACTAGCTTGTGTTATTTAATTAATATGTTATGTGCGTGGAGTTGGTAACTAGCTTGTGTTAATAACTTAACTCTAAAGAAACTGGAAGTTGTTTGTTAAGTGCTGGATCAGATCATCTCCGTGTTTATAATAATGCAATGAGTTGAGGTGAGCTTACTAGAATTCTTCTTTCTATCAAATTATATTCATCTTTAAGCATCATCATGATTATTGGTATTACTGTAAATATCCTGCTTTCGAAACTGCTGTGAAAAAATATTATAAGGACATATTTTTAAGAATAAATATTCTTCCTTTGCTTTGCCAAGTGCTTGGGTTAAACTGAGATTTTTCTTGTCTAGTATTCTGTCTTTGTTTTCTATTAATCAGTTTTTTATCAGTCGAAATATTATGTGATTCAACTGCTTTATTTGATTTTTTCTCTAATGATAAAAATGTTTTTGTAATACTGTAGATGGATTTCAATTTAATAAACATATCTGGGCCGTTCGTGAATTGAACAAAGAAATTTTAGTCTTTAACTTTCATTTCTGTTGTTTTTACTATTTAGGTGCTTATAGCCACTCGTCCGTTCATATATAACTACTGCAATACATACAGCATGATATCCAGCATTGAAGATATACATGACTAGCATCTAACCTGTCGTTGTAGTTTGAAATTTAATGGTTTATATGACTTAGCATACAAAGAAAGACTACCATCAACACTATCTATCATGAAATATTGTTTGAAAAGAGAAGATATTATTTTGCATGATAATAATAATTGTATGGACAAAGTTTTCAAATTAAATTATAACTAAGTAGCCATTGTGACACATAATCAAATTTATTGATTAAGTATTTATTGTATGAGAGTTACCTTCATTAAAGTATTTTTTGTATCTGATAATGTCTAAACCTGTCTGAAATTTTGTCATAAATGGTCTTTATTTTAGTGTGTCAGGTGATGCTTCATCCAATTTTGAAGAATAAAGATTTTTAGTGAATTTAATTTTATTTTTTGCAATTTCAAGTCATTTTTTGCGGTTTATAGAATCATCATCAGAAAATAGAAAATGGGCTTAAATCTATTAGATACATTTATGTTTTATTAATTACCATTTGATCAGAATGTGCTAGGTTTCTTATAAATAGTTCGGTTTAGTAAACTTTTCAAAATAGTTCTAGAAAGATCTTTTTGTTCGCAATGTGTTTTGTTTGACTAAAAAAAATTACGGTAATTTCCCGTAAATTTTGTGCTAGCAAGTAAAGCCATTTTATTATAGGCTCTAGTTTTTCACTCTATACAAAAAAATATTTGTCACTAGCAGCAACGAAATGGATTATTCTCGCATTTTCTAAAATATGCCCGTGTTGTCCGGCTCGAGTCGGTCGAGCCCGAAAAGTCTACTCCGAATGCCCGTAGTCTTCGTTAAATTGAATTAACAATATTTTTACGAGAAGACTGTACCATCAAAGTCAGATCCTTGTTTATGCTTGTAAAGAGTTGTACTTGTCATTGCTTTGTAAACTTAACTCGAGAAATGTTAAAAAATGCAGAGATGAGTGGAAAAGTCACTATATTAGAAAAAATCAGAAAAGGTATAATGGTGTATAAATTACCACATATCATTGGTTAGTTCTGATAGGGTTTTCGATTGATAGTCGAATTTAAGTTCCTGAAAACTCGCTTTTAATACGATACATTATACAATACGCCATATTAATACGTTATAGTTATATTCCAACTTAGTTTGAATTTTAAATGGCACTACAATATACTCAGCAAAATTTTCCATACTTAAACTTCTCCTAAATTGTCCTTAATTTTAAAGATTCTACCCAATATTTAAACAGTCTTTTTAACTTTAAGTTTAGGACGTTTTCCATGAAGTTTTGTCGATTTTGTCTAAACTCATAAAGATTCTTCCTTAAGTTATAAAAATTCTCCCTAAAATAATAAGTGTTGCACTTTTGAGCCACCGTAAATTTTTACTGTTTTTACAATTTTTATATATGTTATTTTTATTTAATTTTTAATATGTTCTTGGATTTATCCTATATGATATAGAAGGGAACATCACTATGGACCATAGAAGGGAACATTTATATGGACTGTAGAAAGAAACATCACTGTATAGATATAGAAAGGATTTTTATTACTATGGACAATTAAATGTAACATTACTATGCACTTATTGATGGCAAGTCACCACTGGGAACAAAAGAAAGGTAAACAAGTTAATGCAATTGTGCTTCGTTAATATAAACAATTTACTAATAAATATAATTATTTACATATGTATTTATATGATGAATATTGAGTTTCTTTTAGCCAAAACCATTATTCCAACGCAGTCTGTTTATTTATATCTTTACACCTTGTTTTCATGAAAAAACTACAAAAGAGGGCAGTAAATAGTTACCATTAACCTGTCAATAACTACAGTCGTAACTATGTTTCAATAAAACTTTACGATCTTTAAGAATGTTTGAGAAATTTTCATCAAGAGTTTTTCACTTTTCATAAAAAAATTAAAGTCTCATATAGAGTGTGGATACAAGAGAAGCATTTACTTTTAAATAATTAAAAAAGGTTGTTCAACTATTTTGCAAAGGATTATAGATTTATATTACCTCTTTTTTATTTTCCTTAGTCTAGAACAAATATTAAAGTATTAACTTCTCAATTGTTATTAATAAAGACGTTATCTTCAAAAATTAATGACGTCATACTCGATAGTTTGTTGCGTCATCTTCCATAATCTGTGACGTCATATTCAATGCCTTACTGCATGTTTATTTACCTATGTCATGATATATAAGTCCGAATAAATCTTCTAAAATTTTGTGTTAAAGTTTGTTTTCTGATCTGTTGTTACAGTTCTTGTTTGTGGATCTTCAAAACCGTTTTCTACGATTTCGTTTTGTTGATTTAAAGAAGAGGCATTGGGAGTGTTAGATACGTTTCTTTGGGTTTTCTGTGGAGTGTTGCAGGTGATCTTATTGCTCTTAATTGGAGATGCATAATCAGATCGATTCGATCCAAAACTGAATAAACGAGACGGTGATTTTTGATATTTAAATCCGCTTGATTGTCTCGCTAGGTTTGATTTTGGTATAAGTTCAAATAAATCTGCATATGTTTGGGTGAGCGAGGCATAACATGAATCAGTTACGTATTTTGGTAATAAAACATCTTGATTGACCGGCATGTTTTTATCAATTCGATTACAAAGTTCCTATAAAAGAAAAAAATTTGCAAATTGGTTAAAGTTTATTTGGTTTCGGTTTTTGTTTTAATTTTTCAATTTAATGTTTTTTGACGTTACGTAGCTATAATAAAAGCTGAAACTAAATCCATTTTTTTCTCATCTAAAATCGCTTTCACCCACTAATCTATAAATAACAACGTCACTCTCGACCACTGATCTTTAAATAAAAAAAGTCACTTTCGACCACTTGTCTTTAAGTAAAGATAGCTATCACTCTAAAGCATTCACAAGATCTTACATTATATGCTTCTAATTTTTACTTGTAACCAAAATTAAGTTTTTCCCTGGAGTTTTTTCA
>JAUELD010043668.1:0-11561 GCA_031471615.1 Aglantha digitale
GTCTATAGATGAGATTTAGAGGGTCGATATCTTTAATGAAAATGGGGTGAAAACTTCTGTTACTGGCTCCTGGACTAATACGATAAAAAGTTTTTCATTCAAATAAGAAATAACTCAAAATCCAAGGAAATGGAAGAAAAACTTTTAGTTATTCTAATTGGATGTTTTAATCTTATTATATTTCAAAAATGTTAATAAAATTATATATTTTTGGAACAGCATTTTTTAGCTCTTTTATTTAATATAAAATTCAAAAAAGCCCATTAATTTTATATTTTTCCCATTCTGTATCGTTAATGCATAGTCTCCGCTTTGACAGCCCGAAACAGCACAAATTCTCCTTCTGCATCACCTAAAACTAATAGCCAAAATAAAACCATCGTAATCTTTGTTTACAAAAATTGTGTATTTTGCAGAACTAAATATTAACGGAACTGAGACTATATAGATGTGTATTACCGATTGCTTACATGCTCTCCACGATATTAATTTTTTTATAACTTTATTTAACGTTGGTATAGCTTTTTAATACAATCCAATCATAACTGTTTACTTTGCTAATCTAAGTTGGCTAATGCAAATACCTTTTTCATTATTGATATTCCCGATAGCTTCGAGCCTATAACATGATATAAATAAACTAGAACTTAGTTTTTTCTTCTTTTTCTTAAGCATGCGCAGTCCATCTGTATTAATATTAATTCTTTTATTATCCGCCTTTGCGAATCAACAAATTTGTGCTGGTGAAGTTGAGACACTAAAAAAGGTACATATTTTATTTCTAAGTATATTTACAATTTTTTTTGCTACTTTTTTGACTTGGACAAATAAAGCTAGTGAGTTATTCTAAAAACAAAGTCCCTGGTTAATCATGCTTAAAGCAAATATATATAGCTAGAATGTACTCTAAATTTGGTAAGGTTTCCTCTCTTTAAATTTAATTTGTATGTGCACCAATAGCAATTAATTTATTGACAGCAGTTATATCTTGTTGCTTTATTTTAAGATTTAAAAATGGATAGTGGTAAAGTCAAGCTATATGTTGGTTCATTGCCTTTCGACACCAGAGGTTCAGATCTTGAAGAAATGTTTTCAAAATTTGGCATTTGTTATAATGGTAAGTCATCAAGTAAATAAATAGAATTTAAGTAATAATTGTACTTAGAAAATAGAAAGGTTATAGGTGTTTCAGTTTATATTAATAAGGGTACAGATATTAAATTTGTTAGCCTTAAAATTTAAACTGGCTCTTTAATATATTAAATTTAACTTGGACACAATATTTTTATGTCTCTGCTGTCTTTAATGCTTATAGCAGGGAACCATTTTTACATATCTAAACATATTTTAAGTTTATTTACTTAATTTCTGAGATGGAAATAATTTTTCATTGTAATTATTAGCATTTATATTTTTATCTTACCTAACATTTTAGAAATGAACTGTCTCTTTAAAAGGGAAATAAGCTTTGGTAAAGCTTTGTTTTTTTTTTCTTCCAAAAAGGATACATTTTGTTTCATCCAAAAAGGTGGAGAAAGCAGAATTTCATGACATAAGGGTTGGAGAACATAAAAATATTTTAAATAATGTTCCAATATTAAAATATTTTCCTTTGAAGAATTTTTTTATTTTGTTTGGACAAATCAAGAATATTTTATATATAATATGCTAAGAAACAGTTTAAATATTTTTTTCTATTATTATGCTATGGTATATAAAGTCAAAAAATCAAAAAAAAAAATCAAATATAAACTAGTACAGAACTTAGAACGCTAACTCACAACATATTTTGTGTTCAATTTTATTTCTGTTCACTTTTATTTCTAACTTAAAAAAGAAAATTAATTCTCAATATGCTAGTGTGCTTAAATAATATTTGAATAAAATGGTCAAGAATTATCAATAAATAATTATAAATAAATAATTATAGTTTATTATAAAACAAGAAAATAAACATGCATTTAAAACAGCAAAAATATTATAAAATGTTTTGATTTGATGCTCTGCTATTCATATTGTTCTCTGGTCAAGTTTTTCATCTAATATTCAACATTTCTTACAGTACTTTCTTCTTCTAATACTACATTCAGAGAGTACACCAGAGAAGGTTTTCTTAACGACTAGGATTTGACTTGAATTCGACTAGGAAACGACTTGGTCAAAAAACTTTCCTTCTCAGAACAACTGCTTTCTTCTGAATCAGTCACATTGAATGTTTTTATTAAATCTTGTGTTTACGGAAAAGAAATGAATAAGTTTTGCAACGTTTACGTCACAAAATCATAACCACAGCAACAAGTAGTAATATTAAAATAGGATTTGTGTAAGCTATAGGTTCTTTCAGAAAAAAGTAAATACAGCAAAACTTTTCATTGTGATGCACTCTTTAATAGTATGAAAAAAATGATAACATTATTTTGAGCTTAGTTCCCGATAAAGAGATTCCGAGGTGTTAGAACATGTTTTGTTTCATATTTAAGGGCCTTAAAACTTAGATCAACCCTATTTATTTCATTAAAAAAGCTCTTTTTGGTCTCAAGATATCTTGAGTCAAAATTATAAAATTGAAAGTACTAAAGAATTTTATTTTGATAACAACAGATAAATTAGATACAGGTATAAGCAACCTTGATGACATCACTTCAAGGTAAAAAATCAATAAAAACTAACAATAGAAAACAAAACAAAAACTAGAAACGGACAATACATTTTTTCAGTTGAAAATATTAATTAAATGTTTATCCATTATTACTAACCACCTGAAAAATTTCTCTTTCTCCTGTAAAATGATTCAAAATGTTATGCTCACTTCCTATGAAATGATACAGTATGTTCACTGGTCCTATAAATTTATTGAGTGATTATATGTTCTTGTCTATCTTTGTCCATTCAGTATATGATGTTTCGATATCTAATATTTTGACACAATATGACTTCTAAAGGATTTATCGTTTTTTATGTTTCTTTAAATATTGTCAAAGTATATGATGTCTGATTAACAGGCCTTGGGGTAAGAATTTGCTTTGGTGCTTGACCAAAGACGCTCGTAAAGTTATCTAGGTGCTGTAAAGTTAGTTTTTTTTTGTAAAAACAGCACTCCTCAATGTAGTTTTTGCCGCTCTGTTTACTTGTTTTATTCTTTTATAATTCAACATTCACATTAATATTAGAAATGTATCTATTATTTAAATATAACACCTGGGCTTATTTGTATACTAGTTGCTTTTTTGTTAAAAGTCAATTGAATAATAATCTTTTTAAAATAAGTTATATTTATTTAATTTTTAAAATTATTATATAGACAGTTGAGAATTTTATTTATTTTTTCTGTGTATTTTTCATAAACGTTATGTCTAAAATGTGTCGGAAATAGATTGTAAAGATTCTCTTTTTAAAATAAAAATGATAGTCTTAAACCCGTTAGGTTTAAATGCTATTGGAATTTATATCTGTATCAAAAATACACTGCAATGGTTTCCTATAAAACAATATATGTTAACTAAAAATTGTCTAGACTAAAATCTTAAGAAACGTTCTATTGAAATGATTTGAATGACTTAAATTAATATGAATAACCCACGAGCATGTTATATTATACATCAAGTTAAAAAAAGAAGTGTTTTAAAAATGAACAATTTTCCTAGAAAGACTTTGTAAAATCTTTAACTTTAAATTGGAATTTAACAAGTGATGAAGAGCACTGGTAAAAACGTAAAAATGGCTCGCTAGGAGCGTGTGGAGGTGCGCGATCTCGATTTATGCACGCAATCGATTTATGTAGAAATGAAAATGAATGGCAGATGGAACTAGGTTAAAACCCTTCAGACTAAACTGCAAACTTTACTCCCTGTAAATTTCCTAAAGTACAACTACAGATTTACTGGAAATGTTTTAAAATTCCTGAAGCTTAAACTTTATTTATTTTTGTTTTGTAATTTAAGCACATATTAGAAACTATTTAGAAAGGGAATAGCAACTATTAGATTCTATTGTATCATCTGCGATTTGATTGTATGATAATAATAGATATTGTTGCAATATGAATATCTTTTAGCAACACATTTTGCTGCATTGAATTAACATTTTTTCAATTTCTTTGAGAACGTCATCACCAACATCTAGTCTTTGTTGTGGTAGTGCTTCAAAAAATTGCTATAAAATATAACAATGGTTGATGTTTAAGACACACACATATAATTTTACATATCATACAAGAACAAAAAATTTGAAGTTGCTTTTTTTTAAAAAAAATTGGTGTTTTTCTTTTAAAATACAAGTCTTGCAGGGATGTAGCCAGGTTTCTTCATAGGCAGATCATGTATTGAGTGAAGTGAGAAAAACAACATTTTTCATTGATTTCCTAAGTATTACTAATGATTTTCTATTGTCATTTTTTTAAAAACTCTCGTAAAAAAACAAATTCAATTTAAACAGAAAAGAAGAACAATTCTGTAAATACACACACAAAATTAATATTCAAGTTTTGAACCTGTTGGTAATTGAACCCACAACAATGCAATTTTGTGCATTTGCTCCATTAATGAGCTACCAGTTCATGTCATTAACTATCCTTTTTATTTATTGAATTCATTCAATTTGTAAAAATACAGCATAAACAATAAAAAGTCAACTTTGAAAAGAAATTGGAAGTAGAGCATCCTGTAAGGCATCTATACTAGAATATGATGGAAATTATGTAAGTTCAAAGTTCAATGTAAGTTCAAAACATAATAATACAATTTATAAATGAATATAAATAATATACTCTCTTTGTTTTATATTATACTTAGTATAAAAACGCAATGAGTAGAATTTTCTGAGTTTTGTTTAACATCCAATATTTGAAAAAGTTTGCAACCTTTCTGCAAAACATGCACAAGATGAATTCTTTATTATTGTTAATTACCCAGCTTTTTTATCTTGTCTTGTTAGTACAGACAATATACACCCATGTAGCCAACCCCAAATAGTGGATCATGAATTTGCCTGTACTTATGCCTATAAAAAAAAAAAATATCTAACCAATCAAAACAATTAAGGACTGTATCGCCATTGTACCTTCTAACGTCTTCATAAATGATTATTTATTTTTGAGGTCGCCAAGATTTATTTTACAGATATTCATAATTCTGATAGGATATAATGTAAGACCTTGGAAATGTCATCAAAATTTATTTGTGATAAAAAACTCCTGCAACAAATTTTATATTGATTCTATTGGGTAAAATTATGCATTGTTTCTTATTTTTGCAAAATTTCCTTTGTCAAGGGATATTATGAAAATACTTTTTTTAAAAACATTGTCAGGCATTCTGTTAGTGTATCATATGATGTATATGACTGATCAAAAATAATTAGATGATTGGATGATTTTGTGAGCTGTCTTGTTACCTTATCTCAAAAAAAAAAAAACATTAAAGAAAGGATAATATCACTAAAAAAATAGTGTAGAAAACTTTTTCTTGAAATGATAATTTCGTATTTTCATCTTGATTTTGCAATTGAAGCAATAATAGTGAACAATAGTGAATAAGTGTTTTTGAATCTGTTTTCACACAAAAATCGGTATTTATGTCTTTCCTTTGCAGAGGATGAAAATATGCTGATACAGTTACTCTTGCATAAAATATAGTGATATATGTTCTCCTGGCTGTATATGATAAAAATAAAATAAAGATTTACTTGCGGATATACATTCTTCTATTCACCTATGTTTTGTTAAAATATTTAACAATAAACATTACATTACATAAAAATGCAGCGGCAACAATACTTGAAAATGTAATTAGAAAACTTAAGATGAGCTCAGAGATGTATAAGGATATTTTTGAATAGTAATAGAAATAATAAACTTGCATAAAAAAGACTTATTTTTCTTTGAATGTTGAATAAGGTGTAAAATTAAAAAACCGAAATGATTTTTTGTGATTATTAACCACCTAGATACACAATAGGTCAGTAAAGAATGCGTCCATCTGTAGTGGTATTCAATGAAGTCAAACCCAAGGACTGAAATGGTTGGGTAAAAGTATATTTTCAAAACTAAGTATTAAACCTTTAAAGGCCAGCGCCAATGCTTTTGTCCAATAATAGTTTAGTAGACCTGACAGACCTCTTAATGCTTATAAATGTTTTAATTTTTTAAGTTAGGTAAGTTTGAAAATAATTCAAAAACCATATTGAGTTTATCTATTTTTGCTTGAAGTTAGGCAATAATAAGGCTTTTAAACGCAATGTGCCCCAAAAAATTCTTATTGTTGTGTAGTTAGGATAAAAGCTCACTATACTAAATCGTTAAGAAGAATGACTATTGAAAATCCCGGGATATACTCAAAACAGTTTCAATCTAGGGTGAGAAAACTAACTAACTAACTGTTGTTTATCTTGTTTATCTAAAGATTAAGTTGATTAATGTTTATATTTATTTAATGTTTAAGTTTCACAATTTTCAAACTATTTCACCATTTATAAAGTTAAAGCCATTGTCAATAGTGACACCCAATTCACTTTCTTACTTTCCCAAATTTTATCCTTGCTAACTCTGTCCACACTTTATTTCCAGAAAGCATTGTTGTGATTGCTTTTGAACCAGGTAATGGAAATTAGTAAACTTAAGAAATTTAATCTAGTACTTATACAAGGCTGCTGATACAAACAAATAGAGTTGTATCATCCGCTACAGATATTTTAAAGCGAAAAATGAATCATTAAGATAAATTAATATTATTAAAAGGCCTAAGACTGACCCTTGGGGTACCTTACAGTTATTCAGCTCAGTTACAAAAATCTTTGTGTGCTGCCATCTATCAAATAAATAACTTGACAGGGTGGAGCTGCCTTATTATATTAATATACCTTGCATTATTATGAATGAATGAAGTAATTGATGAATAATTGTATGAAAAGCCTTTGAAAAGTCCATTAGAACAGGATCAGCAAAAACCTTTAAATTCACTCCTGTGAGTGTGAGTTCTGTTAAGGATTTTTCTCAGAGTTGGAAAGCATAGAAGAAGAAAGGTGTCGGTTACTAAATGGTATTTAACTTTTATCATGCCTAATATGACATTATAGACAAAAAATAATTTGTGCAGGATTAAGTTCAATAACTAATCAAAAAAACGTTTTCATACAATATCGTCATGTTTTACTTAACCATATCTTTCAACTAACTTGTACAGATATAAAAATGGATGATTGATTAAGTTTGTGCTGCACGAGACAAAAAATGATAAAGAAACTTACAATTAGTAGGTGAAACAATTAACATAGCTGTTCGTGCTAATCTCTAAGCTGTTACGTCATTCTATCATAAAACTGTTGCGAAATCTGTTGTTATATTTGATACTCTACTCTTTAATACTCTGCATTTTTATTTTAGCAAGGTCTAAAGCGTGTTCATAATAAATTTTACGCATCGTTTTAAATAGAAATGAAAGAAACTATCCTACTCCAATTCACTACACTAAGAAATATTTGTTTTAAGAGAAAAAAACTAGATTTATTAAAATCCCAGGTTATTTTTGATTATTTCTGAAGGTGATTTTTCTCAATTAAACAAAAAACAATCAGTGCGTCAAAAGGTTTGAGAAGGTTTAGCTGAGGGTATAAAATACCTACTTGAATATTCAATATACTATTCTACTAAGTATTCCATTTGTCGAATCAAAAGACAATTTAGAAAAGTTCAAACATTGCACTAAAAATAGATGTTAAAAATAAAGCTAAATTTATAGTGTCCACAATTTTAGCCTTATATATTTGATTTGATTCTCAGAGTTGTTAATGCTTTAACATTTTAACGAAGGCTTCTATGAACACCACTAATAAAAAACAGAGCTGAATTCTTTTAAAAAAGTTCTTATTTTTGAGGAATTGGTTATTAGTTTTTTTCTGATTTTGGATAGGCATTCATACAGAAAAAAAGTGAAGGAGACCATTTTTCTCAAAATTTCTTGTTTTCCCCAAATTGGGGGTAAATAGATAAAAAACTGTAACTCAAGATCCTTTCATCAGATTGTTCTAATTTTTTGTTCATAGTTAAAATAGTTATGGCTGTATTTGGTATAAGTTGACCTATGTTTTGTTACTCAAAATCATTTTTCCCACAGAATTGTTTGAAGATATTTCAATAATTTGTGATATTGCACAAAAATTAGTTTCTCCTAAAACTATATAATAAAAAAAAGTTCCTTGATTTGCCTTAATTATCGTTAATCGTTAATTATCAATGAATGTACTACCTAGAATTAATAACTAAAATTTTTTTACATTACTTTTATGTTAAAACTTTACTATAGTATTCTCACCCTGGTTTGAAACTGTTATAGTATATCTCTTGAGTCCAGTATTCTTTCTTAATTTTTGTAAATTAAGTTGGTGTAACTTACTACTTATTTGATTATTTTTTACTTCAGCTCATGTTGTTATGGAAAAAGAAGACCCTTCGAGATCTAGGGGATTTGGGTTTGTTGAGTTTGACACAGAGGAGGAAGCTCAAAGTGCAATTGATGGTTTGAATGAGACAGCTTTAGGTCACCGTCATATTATGGTCCAGCATGCAGGTAAACCAGCTAGTGGTAAGCCACCTCAAAGAAGAGGAAGAGGTGGTGGCAGAGGTGGCAGTCGTGGTTTTGGAGGAAGGGGGGGAGGTAGAGGAGGTGGATTTGGAGGGAGAGGTGGTGGGCGAGGTGGTGGCGGCAGAGGATTCGGTGGAAGAGGTGCTGTTGGAGATAGAGGTGGCAGAGGAGGTAGAGGAAGTAGAGGGGGGCTACGAGGAAGGGGTGGTCCTAGAGATAGTTATGGTGGTGGTAGCTATGGTGGTTTTGACCAAAACAGTTACAATGGTGGGGATCAAGGATATAGTGGTCAAGTTGCACAAAACGGTTATGGTGGAGGTCAAGGCAGTTATGGTGGTGGAAATCAAGATGGGTATGGAAATCAAGACTACAACAATGGTGGTAATTTTGGAAGTAATCCTCAAGGAAGTCAAGGTTTTGGCAATCAACAATCTTATGGATCCAGTAGCGGTGGAACGAGCCATGGGTACAATGGCGGTGGACAAAACAGTTATGGAAGCAATTACGGTGGTCAAGATTCATCATATGGGACGGGATATCCTGGTCAATCTGCACCTGAAACACAATCTGGTGGAAGGAGTAAGTCAACTTTTTCGGAGACACCTTCTGTGGAAGGGATTTATTTTCCATATCATTTTGACATACATATCTCATTCCGAGATAAAAACGACTTTTTATATTAATTTTGTATGTATAAACATATCAAAACTTGTATAATAGGTAGCTTGGATAAGATTAATTTAGAAAAGTTCTATTTTCTATTGTACTTGTGATCTAAAGTGTTTGCTATTTATTTTAAAGGTGATTGGTATTGAAAATGTCGGCCTACTTCAATCGACTAACTATCATATATTTATATGTCATACTGCCTTAGTAATATAAGAAAGGACTTAATACAACGAAATGGCCTGTGGCCTTAATTTCTGGACTACGAGCAGAAAAAATAGTTATACTGATAATAGAAGATCTCCGAACTTGAAACTCGTGCCAGTAACGCGATTTCGAATCATCTCTGGTCTAAATTAAAGTATTTTCAAGTAAACTGCTGTGTTATGAAAAGAAGCGATGACCTAAAAACCATTCTCTTGAAATGGAACTTAGATTATAATTATTGATTGAAATGATAAAGACAGCTAAACAATGAACAATTTTACTCCTCTTTCTATTTACCAAGATGGCCTTGCCACTTAGAAGAAAGTGCGTTTTAGATTTTAATAAATTGTTATGTATCGTTCTGATCTGAATATTTTAAACAGGAAATTCACATTTTGTTCTTGTATTCTCATCGAGTGTGAAATTTCCATTAAATAATATTGAAAATGATCTCTAAATTAATAGAGAAAACCTATGGTACGTAATCAAAACTCATTTTGCTTGCTAATCTGCCTTGTCCAACGATGGCCTTACAATCTTACTTTTTCTTGTTACACAAAAATTATTTCAATTGTACATAATGAAAATTCATATTCCCATAAATTGTCCTCGTCCTATAATGGTCTCAAAGTAAATTAATAGTTAGTAATTTTGTTTCAAAATGAAATGTGTAACGAGTTTTTTGAAGATATTTCTCTTGTTATAACAAGTTATTTTTTGTTTCAGGTTGTGCATTAATAGTAGCTGTACGGTAAGTAGCGAGAAATGTAGCAACAGGAAAGACTTTACTCTTCTCTGGCCACTTGGTTTTAATTTTGTTTTAGCTCAAAAAAGGGGCTTGGTAATAATACTAAAGGTATAGTAAAATCTGTTCTAAAACAGATGGTCTGTTCGAGCCATATCATTGTTGGTTTGTGGTGAGTATTTATATTTCACAAATAATGTTGATTGGGGGGATTCTAATAATCTAAATTTTGTTGAACAATAAACCCAATAGCGGCAATCCTAAAGGACAACTTTAAAAATACTACTTTTTATAAACATGTTTTTAATCAGTATATTTGTTTTATCATAAAATGCTTGAATGATATCATATGAGGGGTTCATATGCTAGTTTTAATAGAAAGCCTAACCTTTTAGTTCTTATACACACTCTAAATCAATAAATTGTTCTGCATGTGTTGTATGTACATCAAGTAAAAAATGTTTTGTTGTCGTAACAACTTGAGTCGTTTCTGGTAATGCATATTAACATGTGACACGATTCAAGATGAATGATATTCAGGTGTTTGACGTGAAACTGCTGGCACTGGGAAATTAGTCGAAAAATCATAAATATCTTAAACATTTTCTGTTGTACTTTTGTTAACGAGCTTAAACATAAATATAGTTATCATGTACATCTTTCTTGTTTCTACTCCTGAAAAAATTAAGTGAAATAAATTGTCCACCAAAGAGTAAAAAAATTCTACCAGACCTTTTTTTACTTTTTCACCATTTCGATATTTCAAAATAATATAGCTTATGCGCACGGATTTGCACTCAATAAAATAATTATGAGAAAAAACTGGATAAACTTACCTCAGCAAAAATGCCATATGCCATTTTGAATACTTATAGTTCAAATATTTTTTATTGTGCTGGTGTAAGCATTTATGTGCTGACTTCTGCAAGAAGACAATCAACTCTACTTCTGTAAGATCTAGGTTAACTTTCGTATAGTCCATAGTGGTTCGAAAAGTCTATTTCTGTCAAAGTTCAATAAAAATTGCTTTATTAATTACAATACTCGTAACATTGAATTTTTAACTGTCTACATCTACACTACAATCATAGTGAGAGGTCACTTGTCTTAAAATTAAATCCCGTGTGCATAGTCAGTCTTAAGAAATTTCTTTCAAAAATACGAAGAATATGCTTGACATTTTTTGGACCAAATTAGGTCGCAGGTCAGCAAAATAAAATTTCTTTCAAAATGCATCATGTTATATGGTTGGATAGGAAATGTGCTGATTATATCATTGTCATCCCTCTAATGAACTGCATAAATATAATTTTTTTGAGCCACTTGAGTGTAAATTGAGGACCAGAAATCTTATATTTAAATATATA
>JAUELD010043679.1:0-11558 GCA_031471615.1 Aglantha digitale
ATTGAGATATATCTAAATGTGTTGTTATAGCTCTTATAAAGAAGACCGTGGAAGACATTGTAACTCTGCTAGAAGACAGGAAAGACGACATTGAGATATATCTAAATGTGTTGTTATAGCTCTTATAAAGAAGACCGTAGAAGACATTGTAACTCTGCTAGAAGACCGAGAAGACAGGAAAGACGACATTGAGATATATCTAAATGTGTTGTTATAGCTCTTATAAAGAAGACCGTGGAAGACATTGTAACTATGCTAGAAGACCGAGAAGACAGGAAAGACGACATTGAGATATATCTAAATGTGTTGTTGTAGCTCTTATAAAGAAGATCGTGGAAGACATTGTAACTCTGCTAGAAGACAGGAAAGACGACATTGAGATATATCTAAATGTGTTGTTGTAGCTCTTATAAAGAAGATCGTGGAAGACATTGTAACTCTGCTAGAAGACCGAGAAGACAGGAAAGACGACATTGAGGTATATCAAAATGTGTTATTATAACTCTTATCGAGAAGATCGTGGAAGACTTTGTAACTCTGCTAGAAGACCGAGAAAACAGGGAAGACGACATTGAGGTATATCTCTATGTGCTACTATAGCTCTAGTGGAGACAACCGTAGAAGACTTTTTAGCTCTACTAGAAGACTGAGAAGACAGGGAAGAAGACATTGAGGTATATTTCTAGGTGTTATTAAAGCTCTAGTGGAGAAAACCGTAGAAGACTTTATAGCTAGACCAGAAGACCGAGATGACACTGAAGACGGCTTAATTGATAATTGCTACAATAAATTGATGTTTAATTGATAATTATTTAAGTACCTTTTAAATAGTTTTATCTAAACAAAGAAAGGAAAGCCAAAGTTTGAACTAGGAGCACAACCAGTGGGATACAATAAAATTTGGTGGGAGCATGTCTTTACGGTTATGGGGGAATAATTTATATTTACAATGATACAGATACAACCTTTCTTGGATGGAAAGACCAGGTTTTCCGGAATCAGTGACTAATTAAGCAAAAGTCCTTGGTCCAAGGTTCTGGTACAGTTACAAAATATTATCATGTTACAAAAAGAGCATAAAACCTACTTGACTGTATATGAAACAGCAAGTTCTTTAGGGTCTGTCAGAGAATGAAAATCGTTTTCTCTAGCCTAATGATGAGCTTGTTAAAATGTTTATATTTCAATTTACGTTTGAAATGTTTCAGAATAATGGATAGAATATTGAACGTTTGAGGTTTGACTGTAGTAAAATGATATTTAAAATGTTGCGTAGAAAGAAGTGATTCAAATACACAGTTGATTTTAGTTAAGACATGATTGCATACAGTGAAGATAATTTATTCAAGCGTAAATTCTGTTCAACTTAAGTATCTGGAAACAAAAAGAGATAAAGAGACGATAGCATGTGTTTATAACATAGAAACGGACAAAAATGACTTCTTATTTATATTTACATTGTTCTGGACTTTTAACACTTTATTACTGAATTAATCTTAAACTTAAATCTTTTCTTTGAAAAAAATGAAATCCAAGAGTTTTTGTCTCTTAAAGAAACAAAAGTTGAAGTGTCCTTGTTAAATAATTGATTTATCTTTTAGTAAAAATCAAGACGAAAAACTATAGAAAACCATAAATGAGAAAACAAAATATTAAAGGTACAATTGATGTATCTTTGGCTAAACATTTTAAGTTCATCTTCTTTTGATAGTTGCTCTGTGTAAATTTTAAAAAATTAATTATTTATTATAAATTTTAGAGGTAAGAAGGTGCCTTTTATCAGGTGCATTTTTTCAAGGTTTTAAAATTGCATAAAATCGTAAATTTACTTGATAAATTAAAATCTTAATTATGGCACTGAGAAGAGAGAGCACTCTCCAAAGATTTCTAAAACCGATCTTTAATTCAGTATCAACATCTGACTTTTATTTAAAAAATTCCGTGTTGATTTACCTTTGAATTTCAGCAAATAGAAAGGAAGTATTGATACTGTTAAAGATTTAGAGATAACTTTGATCTATTTAAGATAAAATAGCTAAAGGTATTTCTAACTTTAAAAGATAAAGTTGAAGAAAAAAAACGGGGCTATTTTTCTTAAAATTAACTTTTGATTTCAATTGATTTGATAAAGCGAAACAAAAAAAGTTCATTAAAAGCTATCAAGTAATTTTTAGTCTTTCTTTTCTTCATGTTTTCAATAATAATCAATGAAATAATCTATTTTATACCAAATAATAGAAATATATTTTAACGCCCGTCGCCCAATTAAATCTATAATCGAAAGAAAAAACGAAATAACAATGCTTCTTTAGAATGCATACGCCACACACAGTCACATATATTCAGAACAATTTAACGTCACAGTATGATCATTTTACCTCCGTAATAAAGTACTCCTCTCATTTCTATGCATGGAGAGCGAAGTCGTTGCTGATATTTGTAGTTCTATATATATACTCGTTTCTTTTTTTGTTTTAGGTTTTTGTAGATATAAGATGCGATAGTTTGTAAGACAGTTTAAGGATAGTTAACTGTTAATTTAACAGTAAGAAAAAAATATTGTAAGTATCTATCTTTTTTTATTATCGATTTATAAAGCCGTGATTAAACTTTTATAACATTAGTTTGTTTTTAGATCTAGATAGCAGAAGCTGCATATTGGTATAAAAAATTAATTTGCTTCTTCTTAAAAGTTTTTTAATACTATAGATTTAAAAACTGCTAATTAGTGTGCACAAAAAAAGAAGGATTTTTTATATTATATCTAATTTTTGTAATACAATCCTTCTTAAAACTTCATGATTTAGCCTCTGGTTATTTTATTTATCAATTTTAATATATACATTCATTTTAGTAGAATTTTCATATATAATCGATATACAGTATATGAAAATTTATTCTGTACGAGTGTCATACTGGCTTCACATACACCTCTCAGATAAATACGTTATTTATCCCTATTTTCAAAGATTTATACTTTCGAAGCATATTATGCTTATCTGCGTAAGTGATTTGTACTTAGACCTTATCAGATAAGTTTTAGTAAAATGATGGAGCTTATCTAAATTTATTTATTTATAAACAATTTTTTCTAAAAAAAACTATGCCCTAATATTCTTTAAAACTACCATGAGTATACAGATAGTGAAAAATCTCTAAGATTTAATGCTTTCCAGGCTAAAGCCTTAGATTGTTACTAGGTTAGTTGAAGTATTTATTTTCAAAAAAATCTATAAAAGAATCCAAAAATATAGCAATGATATTTTTTGAAAGAAAATTAATGAATATTCTAAGAATGAGGTTGTAAATACAAATATCAATCTCGTTAACACAAAAGAAGGTTCTGTGAACATTCCCACTGTATTATTTTCAGCATTTTCTGAAGCTGTTTCAGAACTTATGAAACGCGTTATAACTCTATTTAATAATGTTGAGAAATAGTTATTCAAAATATGCTAAAAATTATGTTTTAGAAGATAATTTGTTTAGTTTTTGTTTTTTCTTTAGTAACAAAGTTACATATTTTTCCTGCTGAAAAGAGATTAGTAAAAATTTTAATTATTTATGGCTTATGTACTCAGAAAACCCACTCTCTATTTTTGATATTTTAATGAACCCAGAAAACTTGCTCTTTTATTTTAATAATTTATTGAACCCATAACCTAATGGGTTAATTGAACCCACAACCTAATGGGTACTAACCTAACTAACATGGGTTAGTTTAGTAAAATCAACTTATACCCAGTAAACCCACTTAAGATTTACCTGGGATCTAAAAGTTATATTATAAAACCAATATTATATTATTCTATTATTTGTATATATTATTATTATATTCTTTGTGAATATTATTTACATAGTTTGAATATTGGATAAATTTAAAACCGTAACAGTAAACATTCTGGCAGTAGTTCAGTGTTCACAATTACCGGAAAACAAACTGACATGGCATGAATGCACAACAAATTTATTTTTTGCTCTGCATATCAATAATTTTCAAGTAAAATATGCAAGAGAAATAAAAACATGTAAATTTACTAATTGAAAAAAGAATAAAAAATATTGCTGATTTACAAGCAATTATGTAGGAGAGATATCAAAAATATATGTAAATTTACAGATATTAATTAGTTATAAAAGAAAAAGAAAGCATATTAATTTGCAAGCACAATTAAGCAAGAGAAATAAATTTTTTGATTATTTGGTTCTTTTTCACTTTTCATCCACTCTGGGTTTCCCCAGGCACATATACATTACATCAGATGATAGTAGTTTCATCATATGGGATTACATTTATTAGATAATAGCAGTTTTATCAGATGATATTAGTTTCATCAGATTAAATATCCTTTAGCATGGAATATGTAAATTATCACTTACCATTTTTAATTAAACACTATATTTGCTTTTTCTGTTCTTTATTTTGACTTTTTTATATATTGTGAATTTAAATTTTATTACTTCTTTAGATTCATATCAATTTGTGAAAAACTTAAACACATGGTTTAGGTCATGTCTTTAAGACTTGGGTTGTGTTTACCCAAAGGTAAAAAATCTAGAATATGTTTACCTGGCCGTATCAAGAAGTTATGTCAAGATGCAAGTATTAAAGTTATAGATATCAATATAGATGATACTTTAGAATCTCAGGGTCCGTTTGATGTATTACTACACAAGGTTTTAGATTATCATAATGAATGTACATATGATGAAGCCGAAGAAAAAATTAACAGAATAATGAAATACGCATCAAAGCACCGCCAAATGGTTGTCATAGACAATTTTAATTGGTCTTTGAAATTGACTGATCGTAAGTTTATGGGAGATTTAATTAAAGCATGCGAGTTCACTTTAGATGGGATCAAAGTGTTTCTACCCAGAACTGAAGAAATTACAGAAGAAATGAATTTTTGTGAATTAAAGAACTCTGTTTGTAACAGTAATTTAAAGCTACCTGTGTTGGTGAAACCTTATTCTGCTTATTTTGCAGATGGCTCACACAAGATGGCTTTAGTTTTTTCTTTGGATAAATTAAGAGATGAAAGCACCCCTTGTTTATTACAAGAGTTTTGCAATCACGGAGGAGTATTATATAAGGTATTTGTCGTTGGAAACAAGTTTAATATATGTGAAAGACCGAGTATAAAAGATACTACAGAAATGGTGACAAATCTAACAATACATTTTGATTCCCATGTTGTATCTAAAACTGGGCAACATTATGTACGAGAAGTCCATTCGTGTGATCCTAACACCAAACACTGGCACACTGATGATGAGAAGCCAGAACTGTTAAACAGAGTAGTTGTGCAAGAAATCATAGCACGCATACAGAAAATATCTGGTTTGATGTTGTTCGGTTTCGATATCTTGATTGAAAACGAAACTGGAAATTATGCTTTCATAGACATCAATCAGTTCCCGTCCTATGCTGGCATAGCTGATCATCACTTCCCCAACCACTTAGTCAGTTTGCTTAAATGTTTTATTTAATGTTCCTTTTGAATAAATTTTTGTTTTATATTCGTAATAGGTATATTTTGAATATTGATATCAGTGAGATATATATATATATATATATATACAAATGGAAAAGGAGAGAGAAGTTAATATATATATATATATATATATATTTATTTTAACTCTCTCCTTTTCCATTTGTACAATATACTTTTTTACTTTAGTGAATGGTGAGATCATCACATTCATGTAAAAGTTAAATTATACCTTCAAGAATTTTGCACAAACCTTAAACAGCTTTGATGTCCAAAGAGGCTACTTCCAAGTTTCTACTTCTAGAGATTCCTAAGTATAATTTGGAGTGAAACCTCTCAATTAGCTTTATTATGTGATTTAATACAATAAAACTGTAGAAAGCTCTGACTATTTTCACAAATTATTTTTTACTGAATCGTATGTAAAAGCAAAAATGGTTTAACCTACTGGAAATTTACTGTTTTATTTATTTTTTGTTTCTCCTATATTTTTTAATGGTTACTTTAATATAATTTAATTTACAACTATTTCATGTATACATATCTTCTGGTAGGGTTGTTGTATTGGTAATGTACTCAACAGCTGCGTTCATAAATAGTGTTTTCTTTGTCATGCAATATTCAACTTTATTGAAGTTTGATTTGATGGACTACATAGATTTTATAGCTGCTAAGTATTTTACTACTTTTAGTGCAATTTGTAAATTATGTTTGTTTTTAAAAAATACAAGATACATTCATTTTGTTAATATTTTATCTTAGATTTAATAATGTTTTAACTTATGTGCATGTTGTAGAAATAAACAAATGTCCAAACACAGAAGCAAATCAAATAAGCAGTTATCCATGAAGAAAAAGCCAATTAATATCAATAGGATCCATTCGAAGTGATAAAAAGGAAAAGAAACACTTGGTAAGGCTATTTTTTTAATTTGTTTATTAATAGTTTTGAAAAAAACAAACTGATTTGAATGTGTTATTTCCAAAACTTCATTGTGCAAAAAAAATATATCTAGGAAATATAAAATTCTCTTTCGGTTTTTATTTTCATTAATCTTTTTATGTTCATTTGTTTTACATACCTTTGTCACTACTTCGGTCATTATTGAGTGATATTCAGTCCATCTCTTCCTTGCGATATCGAATTTGTGAACGCACTGGTACCCCTTTATTCGTTTGCACCATCTGTATTAATTATTTGATCCAAAGTAATGGTTGGATATGTTTCTTTAAATTTTGTTAGATTATTATGATATCTCACCAAAAACGAGAATAGGACATCCAATAAGCAATTCGAGCAATTACACCGTGATTTCCATTCGATGTTTCTGCACAGTCGGAAAATCACAGTCACTGTTAAGAAAATCGGTCAGGTCAAAATATTTAGCATAATGGTTTTTGTTGAGCACAGTTTATGAATTTCAATTTTTCATAAAGCAAAGAGGATTTTCAGAAACAGCAAGAATTTTTTTTAAATGTAATATCTGAAGTACATCAGAAAACAAAGGATGGATACTCTTGAATGTTCTTGAATCCATTTAAAAAACGCTAGCGTTGTTGATAAATTTGTTGTCACTCGGGTTAACTGATTTACTCTAACACTTTGAAAGTTATGCTTGCCTGGCTACACCATTCGCTGTAGCGTATATAATATATTAAACTATAGCATTCCTTCGTCTAGATTTATGTTATGTGTGCTTTATTTAACATATGTAACTAGCTTAGGTGTGTACACCCAGTTAATTTATACCAGGATTTTAGGTTCTGGTGTAAAAAAGCGTTTTTGAACCTACACAAACTGCTCTACCAGACAACCCTAAAGCTCCTAGACTAAAATAGCCTTATTCTTTATGGTTAATTTGGGGAAGGCTGACCCGACACCATAGGTCGGCTTGAACACACCACTTAAGAATTGCGATTTGCTAGCCACTAGACTACAGCCACAATTAAGTATCTGTGTCTGGTATCTGGAACCTGTCACAAACTGATTAATAAAGTTAATAATGATTTCTGGTCTATCAATTTATTATTAATTTGCTGGTGGTCTGATCACGTGCTTTGCTCCATTGTTATTGTCAGATTTATTGAGGTAAAGGTAAATGTAAATTAAGGTAAATTATGTAAACAAAATTGACCGACAAAATATTTGCTTTAGAAGTTCGAGAATACTTAATAAGAAACCCAAACCCACTTACTTAAAAAACCTGAATAAAAACTTGCGTTAATAAACATTGCGTAATAAACACAACATTTTTGTTTAGAAGCAGCACAACTTTCTAAATACCATTGTTGTTTGAATCTACATCTATTAATACGAAATGGCGATGATCAAGTTAGGGTTGTGTTTACCAAAGCTGAAGCAATCGCGACGAACATTGCGAAGCCGCATCGAAAGTTTATGTTTGAAAGCAAACATACAAGTGATAGATGTGGATATCGATCAGTGTTTAGAACTACAGGGTCCCTTTGACGTTCTCCTTCATAAGGTTGTGGATTACTTTAAAATGTACGAGCAGGGCGAAGCCAAAGAAAAAGTGAACAAGTTGATCAGGTACGCAGCAAAGCACGAACGCATGATTGTAATGGACGACTTTCAGCTGTGTTTGAACATCATGCAACGTCAACATATAGTAGCTATACTGAAGTCGTGTCAGTTCACTTTGGACGGTATAACAGTCTTTTCCCCTAAAACAATTGTTGTTACAGAAGAATTGTCGAAACGTGATGTTTTAAAATCAATTGTTGTAAATAATTTAAGGTTCCCTGTGATAGTGAAAGCACATTCCGCATGTTTAGATGAAAACTGTCATGAAATGGCGTTAATCTTTAATGAAAATGGCGTCAAAGATATAAGCACACCTTGTATTCTTCAAGAGTTTTGTAATCATGGTGGTGTCTATTATAAAGTTTTTGTCATCGGAAGGAATTATAATGTTTGTGAAAACCCTTCAATTCAAGATATCGATTCAACCTTTCGTTCAGACAGCAAAACAATATTTTTTAATGCACGTGAAATTTCTAAAGTAGGTAAACCTTTCCACCCTTATTTGCACGGGAAGGACCCTAATATGCGCAAATGGCTGACGTGTGATGAAAAACCGAATATGTTAGATCGTTCCGTCATCGAAGAGATCATCTCTAAGCTGAACGATAAAACAGGTTGCTCTCTGTTTAAAGTTGATATTTTGATCGAAAGCAGAACTGGCAATTATCTGCTGATAGATTTCAATCAATTCCCCTCGTACGCGGGAATAAATGAGAAATATTTTCCCAAATACTTCGTACAGCATATTAGAGACTTGTATGCAAGTAGAATCAATTAATATAAATTGTAATTTAATAAATATATTTTCATTCACTACACGGGGTAATATAACTGGACATTTGTATTTGGGAAGTTGTATAATAATATATTTTTACATACGAATATCTTACTCAAGCTTGGTTGTCATACTGAAATTCAACTAAAATTACAATTCCGTTGTATTCTCCTATTGGAAGGATAGCTAAGGAAGCTTTGTTTAGCATATTTGAAACTATTCATATAACTTAGTCTGTCTTTGGTAAGTATTTAGTATACGCAAAAAATATTTCAAGCTTGTAATACTAAATAAATATACACCTGCCTGGTAATTTGATGTTTATTTTTATTATTTCATAAAAGCCAAACTGATAACAAAATATATATATATACCTAGTTTTTAAGGTACGTTAAGGGTTTCAGAATACCCATACTATACAGACAGTAATATTAGTAAATCTAAGTATAACGACTTACCTTATAATTTTCCTGAAATAACAACCAAAAGAAAAAATGGAAAGAGTAGAAAGATCAGTTCAGAAAGAGTTCAGAAAAAAATTCCGTTGTATTACAAAGTGAAAAAATCACAACTTGAAGTAAAAAGCTCAATGATAAAGATAAAAATGATTGGTTGAAATTATAAATGCGCTAATATATGGCACTCCGATTGGCTATAAATATAATGGCTCGAATACCTGAGACTTTACGTCAGATATCTTATCTACATTTTTAATCCAAGTTAAAAAAATTTATTGCATTTTATCAACAAAAACGACTAGATTTTCTAACTCTGTGAAATTATTGCTATGGGTCAAAATAAGATGTTTGTTTATCAATTTAACTTTATTTCTTTTCTTAAAATGAGTAATTTAAATATAACAACATATAATCTTAAAACTTCTTCGAAGATTGCATGTAAAGAGTGGCTAACAAACCATGGATTGGGAGTTTGTGGAATGATGTTGAGTAAAAAGAAAAAAATTCGAAAGTTTCTCCAAAGAAGTTTTTTAAGAAGGAATCACATCACCAATTGCTAACCTTGATGATTCTATTTATTCATTTAATTACTTCAAAACATGGCGTGTTAAAAATTTATGCAAAAAACGATATTACGGAAACATTTTTAAGTATTAACGGGAACTTCACATGGCTAAAACTTAAAGATAGTAGTTTAAATTCGACAATACTATTAGCAGTATTAGTCTGCGGATTAGATAACACTTTCTTTGTCTCGATGTTTTTTATTTATGAAAAACTCGCACATGGGTAAGTTATTTTTAAGTAGAAATACACCTTTACACAGTTTCAATAATTTCTGTAAAATTCAAAATGGTAGATTTTTCACACGTAAAAATATCTTTCGGCATATTAAGCCTACAAAACAAGAGCATTATCTTGAACAAAACCTAATTGAAAATGACTGTACTGATAATAAAATCACAATTAAGTCTGTATTTTTTGGTCTGTATTTGGTCTATTTGTATTCTTCAAGTGAATTTGAATAGTTATTCAATATCGTCCTTTTTCCATAGATCTAAATATCGCGTTAAAGCTTTTGTGTGATCTTTCGATTTTGATTCTTTTGATGGCTTTAGTAGTAGCAACGCAGGCATAATATGAAAAGCTTTGACTGCAATATCATCTAAGTTTGAACTGTTAGTCTTGAACATCCATTAACCTTGTAACCTCTTCTATATATAACTTAGAGTAAGTACAAATAAATTCTTCCGACAATATACAATTTTTCCGTAAGCAGCTTATCAACAGCTTCTGTTAAATCTTGCAATGGCATTTCACCCCATTTTATCAAAGGTGTTACAACTTTGTTAGCATCCACTAGTGTTTCTGTAATGAGTTGAGTATTTACAGGTTGGGACAATGTTTCATCAATCACTTGTTGAGCAGGTTTATTTCGATAACATAAATCAAAATGAAGCAGAGCTTTGCAATTAATTTCGCATGTTTTCGTGAAAACATATCTATATATATATATATATATTTCAAATTTAAAAGTCTATGCTATCATATTTACGCCAATTTAAGGTTGTTTTTTGGAGAAGAAATCTTGTTCTGGCCCGCTTTCAAATGCCGGCCCACTTTTTAATGTATTTGAAAATGGGCCGGCCCATTTATAAATGGGACAAGCAATTTGAAAACGGGTCAACCCACTTCTTAACAACAAGTGAGTTCACCCATTTATAAACGGGCCAATCAGAATGCAGCCCATTTGTAAATGGGCTAATAAAAAATTACTGTTCTGTAAATTATTCACCACTAAATATAAACATCAAAAAAAATCGAGAATCAACATCCATAAGAACAGAGTTCTGTAACAAAATATTTAGTCGCTATATCTCTTGTTTTTTTATTTATATATGCTTGTCGTTTGTTGTTATAAAAATGCTAAGTGTCTTTACAGAAGAGGCTGCATAGTAGGTAGATAAAAAATATCTACAAGGATAGATACCAGAAGAGATAGATAAGGAAGAAGTTGTAAAAGATGAAACTGACTTACTTCATCAGATAATAAATCAAGTCATATATTTTATGGCTCTGAATTGATTATTTTATATGTTGTACATTAAATTTGATTTTAGATGGCTAAATATGGTTCTAGCAAGACAGCTCCACTTTTTTTAAGCTAGCTAGTTATCAAATTGGTTTTTATGTTTCAGGTTTGAAATTAGGGCGCTTGTGCAGTTTACGGGCACAGTGGAATATAATCAATAAAGTCTAAATTGCAGAATAGATTCAAATCAAAT